>CABFWB010001281.1:56720-92634 GCA_902151455.1 Timema bartmani
TTATTAGCACCGCGTCTTACTACCCTTTCGGGTTATACGCACTTACGCTAATGTGTAATGGTAGGGTGATTGTGAGATGAAATGGAGGACCTACAGTTTAACGTGGAATCCGAACCACGGTGGAGGCTTAGCATTCCTCACATTCACAAGTTGTGATTAATACACATCTTGTCAGAGGTGAAGGAAGGGTTTGGAAATCAGATAAATCCGTGCCGGGACCGAGGATTGAACCCCGGACCCTCAGCATAGAAATCTGACACCTTACCCCTAGACCACCAGGTCACCTATCACAATATTATAAGAGATCTGATCATCCCACATGTATGACTAAACACAATATTTCTATTTATTCACCTTTGTGGTCTAGTGGTCGTAGTTCCTGGCTGTAGATCCAGAGGTTCCGGGTTCGATCCCTGTTGAATCAATAATTTTTGTTTGAATCTATACGAGTGGAATGGTTTCAAGACAAATAAGTGGCTACTTGAATAAATAAGCAGCAGCTCCTCCTGTCTAGTAAAGTGAAATTAACGGCTAGAAGGTTCGTTGTGCTTACCACATAGCACTCTTTATCAGAAAATGTTTGCACTATATTTGCCAATACGTGGCGGAGTTGGTATAGCTCGATTGCGGGCTTACGCATTAAAAAAATTCTAAGTAGTTTAAAACATAGTCTCGGGATTTATTAAATGGGAAAAGATGATTTAATCTCACCATAAAAAATACTGTGGTTTTTATAAAAGTGTTAAAAAAATCTAATGTAAGGAGTAGGTAAAGTTAAGTAAAGAGGGTATGTGTCATAGCGGAGGTCTTCGTTCCACCTTATACGGAATGTTGTTTAGTATGAATATATCTACTGAGCCAGCTGTGCTATAGTGATTATGTAATTGATTATATTCATTAGCACTAGATGTCACCATCGCATTGACCCTTCTCCCCTAATGGCTTTAGGCTCGCTCGTCCCGCGCTTTTTCTTAGTATAACGGGATAAAAACTGTGATCAAGCGTTTTTTAGCTCTTGGGGTGCACAGCCATGAAACTCTCTCGTGTGAAATATTAATGAGTGCTCAAGAAACAAGATTGGAGCGCCCCAACCATAATCTCATCACTCCAGATATTCTCAGTCACCGTTCGCAAAGGTAGGCTCATAGATAATTGGTTTTCTCTGTGCTTGATAATTTAAATCTCGTCTATTAGCACCGCACAGTTATTAAGTTTTTTTTTTATTGAGTGTAATTTTTTATCTGCGTTTCCTCGGGGCATACTTTTCAGGATTAGGAAAAATCATCTTATTAGCCTTGTGTTGTTTGAGGAATATCCATGCCAATGGTTAATGTCATGAGTTGAAGTTGTGTATTAGAGAGAGAGAGAAGCATTATGGAGCTCTTCCTCAGACTGGAACATCGTAACCGCTATATATCCTGCTTGGTTACCTGAATCTTAAGGTCGAAAAACCACCATGTGTCATAATCGGCAGAACATCTGGTATCCGTGATGGGGAACAGTCACACCATCCCAGGGCCCCTAAAACCCACCACGGCCCTATATTATTAGTGGAGCCAGGCGTACAAACACACTCATCCAGAATTTTGGGACCATCAACCCCTACAAGTCAGCGATCCCGTTATCAGTGCATATCTCAGGAAAACCCTACCTCCATTTACTAGTCCTTGGCGGGAAGATTTGATACTTACATAAATTGTCACTTCCAGCGTCACAGGAGGATGTCGAAAACTCAACTTTAGGTGTACTCTTGGTTTCCTAAGGCAAAGACCCTAAGTTGACCCGCGGGGACCTAGTGGAAATGAACTGACCAGCATCCCCGATTGTTTTGGTCAACCTTCACCTTATATGTTATATTTTGAGTTTTTTCAACCCTTATATCTATACAAATAAGGGTTATATTTGTATAAAGCCAACTTTCACTCAAGTTTTAATGTTTTGGAGATGGACAGATACATTTTTACCAACATTTTATCCAAGCGACCTACTGAATACCTTTGGTTCAAATACCCACCGATGGTAGGAAACAAAGATAGTATAATATATATCGAATGATATATTTATCACGGATTAAAATATATTTGCTAGTTACGTTTATAGCCACATCTAAATATCATATTCTTTAAATTTAAAAATGAAACTTGTGCATGGGAATTGAATCCAGGACATTAAGCTTAGTACGTCAATGCTCTAACCATTGAGCTATCCAGGAGTCGTCTCGTTCCCAGGGTAATTTTAACCACATACTTTAATGCAGTCTCTGTGCTCAGTGGTCAGATTATTGGCGTACTAAACCAAAGGTCTCGGGTTCCACTACCCTGTCCAGGTGTCATTTCAAAGTTTAAATAATTTGATATATTTATTATATTTATCGCTTAAAGCAAAAGAAATATCCCGAGACAATTTTTTTATGGACATGTATATCGATAACTGGTTCTTCTTCCACCTAAATGATTACGTGGTATGGAATATATTTTCGAAGTATTTCTTGGTGATCAAAACTTTCATCGATGGACTCCTTTCACCTAACATGACGAATCTGAAGCTCTCGATGTAAAGGACACTATGATGAGCGTTAACATCCGGTCTTAGTGGCTTCTGTGGTCTAAACGGACTTGTAGGGAGATGGTAAATTATTCGGGTTATATTTAAGGTGGGAGTGAAGGGTATGCGACTTAAAGTCATTGTTTTATCAGTTTTCATAGTACATTTTTTTTGGCTAAAATAAATAAAACAATTATCCAGTAGGAAAATATATTTTAATTTTCTTCGCGTGGTGATATCATCAGTGGTTGAGTATCTGTAGTGAGCGTAGTGGCACTAGATGTCATTAAATTCCAGGACACCCTTAACAGAATATTAGAGAACTGTTAAAGCCAATATGTAAAGCAAACTAAACTCTTCTGTTTTACTGGAGAAATATTGAATTAAAAAAAAATATTCAGAGGTTTATGTTAACCTTTTCGCTCCTTTATTATTAGGCCTATTATTATTATTTTTATTTTTTTTTCATTTTCTTACGGCTTGTTATTGGATTTCTCCACTATTTTATGGCTCGTTTTTCTTCTGACTGATATTTGTTAGTAGATGACGTCAGTAGATAAATGGTTAAAGCTTGAGGGGCCCCATGCAACCCGTGGGCCGTAATTGGCCTAGGTACGATCATAATAGTTTTACGTCAGTCCGTGCTATTCCCTGTCCGTTCCAGGCGAGCGATTAAAACGTTGGCGGTCCCCCTAAGGCACCCCAAGCTCTGTAGTCGGCCTCTCTAACCACTCAGCCACCGGAAGTAGAGTTTTAAGAAGAGTAATGGTACTCACAGTAAAGCTCGTCGGCGTGGTTGTCAGGGCAGTCGGGCCAGTTGTCGCACCAGTAATATTTGTGAAGCAGTGAACCATCCCCGCAGCGCACGAACTGTTCTGAGGACACAGGTACATACACTTACATGAACATTGGGAGGATTTACTGTGTGCTGTCCTCTAGATATTATAATTAATGTGATAAAAGGTCATAGGTACATACATTTACATGTACATTGGCAGGATTTACTGTGTGCTGTCCTCTAGATATAATAATTAATGTGATAAAAGGTCACAGGTAGATACACTTACATGTACATTGGCAGGATTTACTGTGTGCTGTCCTCTAGATATAATATTAATAATAATAATAATAATAATTTTATTATTATTATTATTATTATTAATATTATTATTATTTATTATTAGCACCGCGTCTTACTACCCGTTCGGGTTGTACGCATTTACGCAAATGTGTAATGGTAGGGTGATTGTGAGATGAAATGGAGGACCTACATCTTAACGTGGGATCCGAACCACGATTGAGACCTGGCATTATACATATTTAAGCTCAAGAAAATCAAAACTGGTAATCATTTAATAACTTCATGAATACGTAAATAAGGGTTACTAAATTAAAATACATATAAATAAAAATAACTAAGAACAAAATGTAACAACCATTTATATATATTTCTAATAAGTTATTATACTACTATTAACCAAATAATAACGATTGCATAAAAACTGTGTATGAAATTTATATAAAAAATCTAATTTCATCTTAAAAAATTTAATATTCATACAATGCTCACCAATACGATTTGATAAATCAGTTACTACTCCAGTATTATAATATTTTTACATTCTGATTATAAATTGCTAAACAATATTAAACCAAGCCTAAACCATCCCATCCTAATTAAATTAGGTATATTAATAAAAAATATCATTGATTAAACAAATATTAAAACTGATAAAATAAGACCAATAATACTGGCATAACCTTGTGTATAATTTTCTCTAAATATAATAATCAAAGAAGAAATAAATAAAACGGATCCAATAAAAACTATTGATATTCAATCAATCAATTAAGTTATCACAACAGTAATCTTTCAATAGAAAATTGTAAGAACAGTTATAGTGTTGGACGATGTTCATGCCTTTATTCGCAGTACAAGTGTTCTTTTGAGAATTTTCTATTTAGAAAAACCACAGTTATAATATTACGGGGTGTTGTCCCCGATGGGTAAAAAACTGATAAAAGAGGAGGAGCTTAGCCAGTGGCGGGTCCAGAAAAAGTGACAGGAAGGGCACCATGATATAAATAATGGTATTGCTACCTTATATCCTAAAAATATTCATATCGCTGTATTAAAAATGTTTTTACCAATGTATAAATTTAGGTTGTATGAAAGATAGATAGTTAAATATCTATATGTGAAAATTAATTTATAAAACAGATGTATAAACTATATGTTATGTAAAAGAGTCTGTGAATCACCTCATAAATAATAAAATTAAATCTCAGTATAAAAGAGAAGGTAATTTTGTTTTATAAACTGTTATTACTAAGCTTGATATCCAGTTGTTTGAGATGAGATAAGTAAACAAATTTATCTAAACCCTAATAATTTAGGTTTTCACCAATGATTTTAGCCCCTATTCAGTGATTATCTAAATAAACAAACAATTGAATCTTTCCTGAACCATTGTTTATCTAAAGTAGGTTTTAATTCGATTCAACCAATTAAAATATCGCCCTACTGTTTGCTTATTAACGTATCACAAAAAGGGTTTTAAATAAGCACTCAATATTTGTAAACACAGACACAAATTTGTGAGTTAACATTAGGATATCGTCTGTATCAAGAATTTTCTTCCAGCTTTAGTGAACGCATGGTCTAACGCGCAACTCTCGTGTTAGACTGGACTGCCAAAGTCGGGGAGATCAGAGCTTAATCCCCGTCGGGTAAATGAAGGTATATTTTTCCTAAATGGTTTTGCACTCTCCCTCCACGCAAATTTGAGTGCCATTCAACTAAAATAAACCTTCCTAATCGAGTAGTAAAACGCGGTGCTAAAAAAAATTACTTCAATAATTTCAATTCTTCATAAAGTGCCTCTAAAGTAAATGGAAAAAAAGGTATCATGTGATTTTTGCTTCGTGTAAAAGTGGTCCCTGTTGGTCGAGGAAGCGCAGAACTTATTTATACATTTGAAAAAAAAAATTGCTGGTGAATTACGTCTTACTAACCGTTTTGTTGGCACTACCACTCGGTCGGTATAGCTCGCTTGTGGGTTCACACCATGGAGTGCCACCTGCTTCGGTGTTCGCGTGGTCTAACGCGCAACTCTCACAGTAGACTAGACCCCCGATGACGGGGTTATCGAGGCTCAAATCTCGATCGGGCTTACAGAGGGAGGTTATTTTTCTAAAAAGGTTTTTCACACTCCCTTTACGTAAATAATTATACACCTCCAGTAAATATAGCCCTAATCATCCCTAAAACCATTAGCGTAATTAGTACATAAGTGTATAATCCAAAACGGGTAGTAAGACGTGGTGAAAAAAAAACTCATCCTAGAATAATATATTTTCTTATAGTTTTAACGTTATTAACAATTAATATTTTGTAGTTTGTTTTTTAGAGTGTGGTATTACTTTACCTGGAGCGCAGTCCGTTTCGTCTGAGCCGTCTTTACAGTCCGGGACCCCATCACAGACGAATCCGGGCCGGATACATTCTCCATTGTCACACCGGAACTCAGGGTTCCAGCACTTCCGGTGCACTGTAAACATGGTCAGAGACATGTGACAGTGTTATTGGTTGTACCGTCCACTTTTAATAGTAAGGGTGTTAAATTGACAGATAGAAGAAAAATACTAGATCCACTTCCATATATTTATACGTCAAGTCATGAGATCTTCAACTGTCACTTTTAGCATCTACTAAGGAAATGAGAATTTGAAACTTTGATTTGTATTCGATAAAACATTAGCTTTGACATCACCCCCTCGAAAATTACAGCATTGCAAATAACATATTATTTAATAAAACATTCAGGAAAAAAGGTAGTTACTATGTGATATTTAATATAATGGTGGTAAATGCATTTTACTGATTATAATTTAAAGCCCAGATCATAATTTGACCTTGTAGTTTTCAAACAGTTCTTTATATTAGCTTCTGAAAGCAAGATCTATATTTCGTTTTCACAATTTTCATTATAAGATGATCCAAAATATGATTTAATCTTCATTGCAAAGATAATCCTCAAAGGAAATTTCGTGTAGTCTGCTAGTTTTCAGAAATTCTTTTCTGTATGGCAAGCCTTCTGAGATAGTATAAGTAATTGTTATGTCATTCCTAAATCTTCTATTTCAATAATTTTTCAAAATTCATTTCGTACATTTTATTAATACATTGGGCAATGATAGTAGTATCCCCGATATTAAATGGATTTTTTAATAAATATATGATCGGCTCAATTCATCTAAATTATGCAGATCTTTGTTTGAATACATCGCCAAACTTTTCTATGTGTCTGCCACATAATTTGCTATCAAACCAACCGTTTCTTGCAATTGTTAAGTTGTTTGGAAAATACGTCAATATATTTTTGTCTATTTATTATTTTCAAAGAGGACTCAATTTTAGTTTGAATATCTTGGTGGGTGCATGTAACAGAACTGACGGCCACCGGTTTGATGATCCCTACTCTAAGGTTTATTGTGAATTAGAATTTTTGTGAGAGTTTTACTTTTTTCTGGGTAGTATGAAAACGATAAGAATATATAATAATCCCTTATTGGATTTGTTGTCATGTCTGTTGTACTCCTTAATTTTAGTGGAACAAGGTAAGCCTTTTATCATCTCATCAACCAGTGGATGGACGTCACGACTGGTGTTGTGGGTGCATGGCACGTTATATGATTTGGGGTATGCAAGTATCAGTTTTTTATTTAGCTGTAACAAAACAGTAAATTTAATAATAATTATAATAATTTAAATGAGTAAACCATTTCCTAGTAAATTAAAAATGTACATCTTCTTATTTCATCATGCTCACGATGAATAAATAAATATTATATTTTTTAAACTAAATTCATAAATTACTCTTTTTAATTTCAAAAATAAGTTTTTTCTAACCACCTCAAAATTTTATTTTATTTGTTAAAATATAAAATTATTCTTATTTATCGTGAAAAACTACTCCATATATCTGTTTGGAGCTCAATATCCAAGTACAATTCCGAAATTTTTTAAATTTGTTATAAATTATTGTTATAAGTAAATTAGCCTTAAATTAATTTATTTTATAAAAATAAACCTATATTAATATAGATAATTAAAAATGGTTCCCCGATACAAATTTAGAACAAAATTGTTGGGGCTATTAAAAACATAAAAATAAAAAAACATTTAACAGTAAACTAGACCAAGAAATTTCCCCAAAAAATCAACTAGTACATACAATCTTATTTTTCAGGTCAAACACTCCCCATAAATACATTTGAAACAAAATCGTTGGAGCCATATTTTTAAAAAGTTAGAATTTTATAAACTCACTCATCATTAAACTGCCCTTTAAATAATTTTCAGCCAAAATCCAGGTATATATTGTTATTAAGGAGTTAAAACATTTCCTATAGGCCTATATCCATTTTAAACATTTTTCAACAAAATTGGAATTTTAACAAATAATTCTTCATTAAATCATGGTAAAAATAAAAAAAAGTAATGAAGTAGAGCCATATAAATTCTAAAGATCTAATTTAAACAAAATCCAACAAATAGTTTAAAATCTTTGACTAGAGACAGAGAGACAGACAGACATGATTGTAAAATCCATTCTTTTTTGTTTTGGGGCCACATAAAAAGTAGAGGTCAAAATTTTTTAATTATTTAAATACTTTCTCTTTAGATGAAAAAGTAAATAGGTAAATATACCTTTTATTGTTCATTTAATTCTTAAAGTTATCATTTTAAATATTTATCTTAAAGGGAAACAATACTGATATTAGATAAATAAAACAAAATTAGTCCCAAGCTATAAGACCACCCCCCTAACACCGCATCGCTTTTGAAAACACTAAGTTCATTTAAATAATCCATCTTCACTTTATAAAATATTAGTTTATTTCAAAAAGGAAAGTTTAACAGAAAATAATAATTGTTATTTAGACAAAATACATAATTTTTACATGAGCTCTTTGAACATTAGGATTCGAATTTCCTTTATTTGAACATCTTATTAATAAAACAATCACACGTAAATTCCAAATCCAATTTAAGTTGGTGCACCTTCAGAATCTAACCAGCGTATCAAGTTCGTGGAAAGCTAATTTTTCTAGATCGATATAATGTGGGACAAAAATATATTAAAGTAAGTAGGGAGCGTGAGAATAAGTAAGTGTTTTTGCAGGTTTATAGAAAAACTTTTTTTTTTTGCCAAAATAAACTAAACAGTGCTCAAGTAGAAGCATAGAGTCTAATTTTCTTCACATGGTGATATCAACAGTAGTTGTATGCATAGTGGCATTAGATGAGAAACTTTTTAAATGAAGATAAAAAGTTGTTATTACATTACAGGACACCCTTGACAGATATTCAACGACTGTTGATATCAACATGTGAAGAAAATTAAACTTTATATTTCTACTGAAGAAATGTTTTATTTATTTTAGCCAAACAATTTTTGTTTAAAAACTACAAAAAGACTTTTTTTTTATCTCGCTCACTACATCCCAACCTTAATTCTTCGATACACAAATAGAAAAATAAACATGTTATTTCAATGCACGCATGAACTTCCGAAGGTAATTTAATGGGTTTTTTTTTCTGAAATGTTCAACCTGCGTGTCATTTTATCATAGAGTAGGGTATTTATCGGAAAAGTATGTCCATCACTACACACACAGAGCTCACACGACCATTACAAAAGGTCGTCCAGCAAATGGCCACTGGCGTGTTAAGTTCACCCGATCTTTTACGACTGACCTAGTTTTATTAGAAGCTTTTAGCTCTTTGTCTTGATATCTACAGTCCAAATTTCATAAGGAGGGCTTTATCTGACAGCCAGAAAATGTTACTATATCTACTTTTAATATTTTCTTTTAGTGACGCGTCTTACTTTCTGTTCAGGTTATACGCCTTTTCACGTAATCCCATGTCAACAAGCTTAATATGGCAGCCATATTGTGACTAATTGCAAATATTCAAAGATAAAGAAAGTAATAATTTTACTCTTAATTTTTGTATCCATCATACTTGACACCTGCTTTGGAGAAGAGAAGTGCCTTTAAAGTGTAAATAAATGTTGCATAAGGTGTACTTTGTACCCGTAGTCGCATTTGCAGCAGAAACATGTACATTAAAGGTAAGAGAGACAAGGAAATTGGAGTACATGGGTATGAAGGAATAAAGAGGTTGGATTACATGAGATAGTAAAGGAAGATAGTCTTGGATGGTATGGACATGTAATGAGGTTGTTAGAGTACATGAGAAATTAGAGGAAGTAAGTGTGAGATGGTATGGACATGTAATGAGGTTGTTAGAATACATGAGAAATTAGAGGAAGTAAGAGTGAGATCGTATGGACACCTATGATGATGTTGGTGTGGATGAGCTAGTAGAGGAAGCAAGGCTGATATAGTATGGGCATATATGAGAATGTAGGAGTAAATGAGCTGGTAAAGGAAGAAAATCTGAGATGGTATGGTCATTTAATGAAGATGTTGGTTTGCTTGAGAAATTAGAGGAAGCAAGGTTGAGATGGTATTATCATGTCATGAAGATGTTGGAGTACATGAGATAGTAGAGGATGTAAGGGTGAGATGGTATGGCATAATGAAGGCGAAAAAGGAAAGAATACCAAATAAATTGATCGAGAAGAAGTATGGAGGTAAAAGACTGTAAGGATGACCAAAAAATAGATGGAAGGATTGGACAACAACAAGTGTGTGAGGGAAAGGAGAAGAATGGAAGCAAATAAAGGAGTAAGAATGATGGAAAGACAGAGGAAGATGTAGTCATTTTACTAAACTGATCCTGCCACAGGCTGGAAACAGTTGATAATGATGATTAAACTTACATATTATATAGTCATGTTATCTGTCTGTAGCTGTCACTTTTTTATAGATAGTTTCATTTGGTAAAATTATATCAATGTTATTAGCAAATAATATATTTGTTTGAATTTTATATTAAAAAGACCTTCTTATGAAAATTGGACTGTAGTGAAGTGATGTTAGATTTTGATTGAGTTTAATTTCCTGGTGTGTTTACAGAAAAACCTTTCCAACCCCATATATGAATTTAAAAACATAGAAATATTGTTAGTCACGATAAAATAGAATTAACTTCATTTTCCTACCTGTCTAGGTTATTTGCATTTTTAATTACGCTGATGGTTTTGTGATTATAAAAATATAGTTTAGAGTAAAATGTACTATTTTTGTTATCACCGCGTCTACTTCCCGTTCATATTATATGCAAATGATAATTATTACAGGGTGGTGTGGAACTTCAGGGCCGTTTTAAGAAAATGTGGGGCGCGGGGCACGGACGGCACTTTCTCAATTTTAGCCCCAAACCGTTATAATATATTGATATGTACTCGGTACTTATGTTATTTAATAATATCTAATGTTTTATGAAATAATGATCAACCAATTAAATGATTGTACTTTATTAAATGCAAACAATCAATCCAATTAAGTTAGCAAAAGTAAATTTCTCTTTGCACCATTGCACTGTTGTTAGTTTTCTGTGGACCGACTGTGGTAGCACAATGGTGGCGTATTCTACTGTACTGAAGCACATTACTCAAATAACGTAAATCTTAAATCACATTAAGTTAGTGTTTTCATGAATCTAGAATGGAATCCAATCAATAAGCGAAAATATATTACTGTTAATTATCTGTATACTATTTGATGCGAAATTTAGAATAATAATTATTTTGATTGAATTTAATAATTTTTAGGGGAAATGTTGTCTTAATGGAATGTGAGGCCCAGGGTAAATGACCCCTTTGCTCCCCATCCTCTAGACGTGGCCCTGTGTGGAAGCAATTTGACAATATATGCTAGGAAAAGTGATGTACAAAGTCCTGAGATTTGACACCACGGAATAGGGTGAAGTAGTTGCGTCCAGTGGGGTTCACCTGATTGACATTATCTTCAAAAAAGTGAAAAGGTGTATTATGTAGTTTTATTTTATTTAGTTAGTGAATATTTACTTTTCAATTAAGGTGTTAATTCTCAATACACTAATCGTCAGTTTCAGCCCCACCCTGTATAATCGGGTAGGGATGAGTAAGGAAATATTTTAGAAGTAATCTACCCCCATTTGCTTGGAAGTAGAGTGGGAAACCGTTTAGTAAAAACCACCCTCAGCAGACCTAATAAGGATACGAACCCTAATCTACCCGTGATACCTTAGACCATTGGACCACTGAAGTGGGTTGGTAAATGTACTTGAATTGGCGTAAAGGGAGTATGGTAAACTACAGTAGCCCCATGGCGTCTTTGGTGCTGACTGACATCTCACAGCTGACAGCTGACGGCTTTGAAAAGCTACCGGACCAAATTATGTATCCCTACGCCGAACCATATGATCTGCAAAAAACATGTGTTTAGCAGCTGTCACTTCTGACAGTCAAAATTTAGGTATATACCTAAATGTTGACTGTCAGAAGTCAGCTGTGAACTGTCATTCAGCACCAAAGTGGCCATGGGGCTACTGTACTTTGAAACACCTTCAGTACAACGTGTTGGCATTCGAACCCTGACCTTTCTGTTGCTGGCATAGTGGGACATACAGTCCGCGTGCTCACCGATATGTAGAGTTGTCTTGTTTATTTGAAGTTACTTGAGTAAATTTAACGTGCCCCTTCAGGAACTGATGTGTCAACTTACGAAATAGCTAAACTCTAACCTGATTCAGTGGCCGCATAGTCTAAGGCGTCACACAATAAACTAGACTTCCGATGAAGGGGCTCCCGAGGTTAGAACCCCGGTCGATTGTACTGAGGGTTGTATTTTCCAAAATTGTTTTTCTATATCCCGCCAAGCAAATGCGGGCACACTTCCTTTAAATTCAACCTTCTTTATTAGTAGCTCATTAGCGTAACTATTACAGTCTGAACAAGTGGTAAGATGAGGTACTATAAAATAAACTTAACTCTAGAACATACACAACACCTGCGAAAGAAGAAACTCCAATATAGCTTACAATAGATTTTGTTGTGATGTTTTTGGATTTGAATCCAAGAGCCCTTAGCTCATTAATACGACGTGATACCTGTTGATTTAAGGAGTTGGGATAGCAAGCAATATTCCTGGGCATGCATTCAACCAGGTTGTATTGGACTCCAGAGGCTGGGGTTGGATCCTAGTTGACTATGCTGTGATTTTTCCACCATTCCTAGCACCGTTGCCCCTAAAGTTCACCCTAGTATACCTCTTTTAATAGTACTTTTTTTAAAAAGTTGAATACCTAAGTTTGGAAGTCCACTAACGATTTAATAGAAGAGATCCACTTCAGTGTTGGAATGGTCTAAGGCAAGGGTCGGCAATCTTTTGGGTGCAGATTGACTTGCAAACCTATCAAAGGTCCAACGATCACTTATTTTTTCTCCACAAGCCTATACTTTAAATTATTTTTATTTCCATTAGGAATTCTTATATCTATTTCTTAAACTTCCCTTCTTCCCTTGAATAATTTTTTTCCAAGACGTATAGAACAAAATATAATTGATACAATATTTAATTTTGTATATTCAATTATTTAAGTTTCTTCAAAACATTTTGGTCACACTCAAATATTACTTGAAACTACGTGATATTTTTGTAAGCTCGAAAGACTCAAAAGTTAGTCTTTTATTGACGATGTTTTTTCTTTACTTGATCGACTGAAAATTGCCGTGAGATCGATCGGTCAGTCGCGATCGACCAGTTGCCGATCCCTTTTTTAAGGCGTCACTCTTGCAATAGACTGGATTGCCAATGATGGGAAGATCTGGTTTCAAATCCTAGTCGTCGGCATCGATCGTGGTTTTTACTAAATTATTTTCTTTTCTCCCTTCATACAAAGTGGGTACACTTACTCTAAATTCAACTCTACTCTTCGCTAGAACAGTACTGGGTAGTAAGACACACTTCTGAAAAAATATCTGAAGAGAAGGATTTCTGAAGAGATATTCACCCGCATTAGTATGGAGCGACCCACTTCGTTCGGTGAATGGCCTAAGTTAGGGATGGAAAGTGTATGGTACCCGTGTCGCTGGGTGGCATGGGAACACGATTTGGGTGGCACGCCGACATGAAAAAAATAAACGTTAGATTCAATTTTTGTCAAAGTAATATCATTTTTTGAAATCGATAATATCTTGACAGCTGTATACACAATGAATTTTGTGAAGTCAACGGCTATAAATTGTCTTTTGTTGCACTTAAGTAGCTACTTGTAGTGTTCTGTTTAAGACATCAAGTTATTAACCGAACCTAAATAACTTATTATAATACAATTTTTTTTAAACTAATATATAAACACAACAATTGATTGTATTTTTTCAATGAAGATGATAATTTCATTGTTTTTACGTTAAGGTGGTACGGAAAGGGATTCGAACTAAGAGCAGTGTTTTAGCAGTTTTAATGGCAACACTTTTTTTGGCCAAAGTAAATAAAATATTGCTCCAGTACAAACATAGAATTTAATTTTCTTCCTATAGTGATATCAACAGTTGTTTATATGTCATTAGATGAGAACCTTTTTAACTGAAGAGAAAAGGTTGTCATTAAATTCCAGGAAATCCTTGACAGATGTTCAAGAAGAGTTGAGGCTATCATGTGAAGAAAATTAAATTTTATGTTTATACTGGAGCAATATTTTATTTACTTTGGCCAAAAAAGTTTGGACATAAAAACTGAAAAAACAGTGGCCTTTTCTCGCGTGTCAGCTTAAGCTGTTGAAATCAATATGCACTAAGGCACTAACTTTGTCAATTTAATAAATTTTCTTCTTTAAAATTTAGGCATTATTAAAATATTTTCAACTTGATTTGAGTTCTTTATATTTCATAATATTAAACAATTTTTGATTTTTTAATACTAATTAAAAAACGTAAATCAGTGGGGAAACACTAGATTAATTCAAAATTCAGCTGTTGCTTAGGTGGCACACAGGTAGGAAAATAATTTGCCATCCCTGGTTAATTTTATATCTAATGGGCTTCAGATGATGGGGAGATCGGGGTTCGAATCTTGGTCGGGTCTAGCAAGGGTGGTTTTTAATGAGTGGTTTCCTACTCCCCTTACACGCAAATGCGGTGATATTACCTCTAAAACGCTTCTTTCCGCATCCTTAAACCATTAGAGTAACTATCGTATTTGCGTATAACCTGACCAGGTTGGCTATGAACCTAGGGGTTCGATTTCCAGCTGGTACCTTGGGAATTTTTCCCGAAAGTGGAGTTACTCCAACGGTGACCAGGGTTTGGTTTTAGTTAGGCTTAAGTTAGGTTGTGTTTCCACTGGTTCTAAACCCCTATATTCACTATCACCATCACCTCATCTCATCGGGACATGGAAAGAGCCTTCACGGAAAGGATGTGCGATTAGTAAATTTGGGTACCCCTGGTCAACAGTACATTAGTACTGGATAATCTTTCCACTACTGGAATATGAATTATGTAGCACAGACGCACAAGAGTATTATTACCTGAACAGGTAGTAAGATGCGCTGATAAAAATAATGTTTGGAGCAGCAATAACGGGGTTCCTATGCGTCATGAATGGAAAACATTGTAAGCCTGAAATTTTAAAACATGTCTTCCAAACCTGGAAACGTTATGAAATTTCTCCTTTTCCCAATACTTTCCTGGAATTCGTTAGGTTGTCCTGTCAACTCTTTTGTCAACCCCCCTTTTTTTTATAAGTTTAGTAAATTAGGAGGAGACAGGAGTAAAAGAAGAGGGAACAGGAGTAAGTCAGTAGATTAAATTTCCAAGAGATTGTCGTGACACATTCTCGCGAACCACTTGATTATATTGGTAATTAAATATTGTTTATATTAACACATTTTATCACTTTTATTTTCACAAATTAAGATGATACACTCAATGAATTGCCACAATGGCATCCGCTATTCTTCATCGCGCTCGTTCTCTTAGAACACCTAGTTAACCAGTTCCAGGCAAAATTAATACCCCCCACCAGTTTCCTGGTTATAACATCAATTTTGATACCGAGAGCTGCTGAACTCTTGCGAGCACAAGCAAAACTACTTTTTTAAAAGAAATCAAAATAAATAGTTTGCAAATGAAATATGTTGCTCTCTTTCTCGCACTCACACTGCGAGTTTTTTTTTCTTTAATAATTACTAGGGCTAGAAACAAGCAAACTGAATGCTCCTAACCCGTAGTCTTTGCACGTGTACGGAAGTTTAGCAACAACAGTACAGTGCGACTAATAAATTTGACACAAACTGAATTTAATTACTACAAAAAGCTATGCAACAAAGCAGGATCATTACAAGATCCAAGAAAATTTATAAGATGTCTGAATTCCTTTAAATCCCTTTAAATTTCTTATCAAGCTACTAAATAATTCACTTATATAAAATTATGTTGTGTTATTGTCATTTTTATAAATATTATTTTTGTTTCTAATTTACATAGCATAAATTATCAAGCACAATATGAACACTGAGGTTTGGAATAATTAACCTGCTCTTTCTAAACCGACTTATTATATCAGCACATGATTTATAAAATAACTTAAATCTATAACACACACAACACACAGCCCTCCAGCCATTAATTCATCACTGTGAAAGGTGAAACCCACATTTCACCAATGATTATTTACAAGTGAGTATATTTATTGTTATGTTTCAATTATTTGAATAACTCGTTGCGTCATGGAATACATTAAAAAATAATAAAAATTGTGGAAAGGTGTAGGTGTAGGAGAGTTGGCAGCCTGCATTAAATAAAAGAAAATATGTAGTGAGGTATATTTTGCCATGATTACTTTATACATTTGACATGAAGGAATTGTAAAAAAAACCCTTGAATTGTCTTTGAAATGTCCTGGAAAAAAATTTCATGATTTTGTGTAGGAACCTTGAATAACCACAATAAATCAGAAATCATAATCACCATCGCTATTAAACCCAGTCAAGAGTCTAAACTAGACTTCTCAATAAACGTCAACTAAAAGAAATACTAATTTAACACCTTAGAACGTTTGCCTAAAATTTCATGGACGTTATCTAGTTATATCACTGATCGCTTACTATGAAAATAGCATAGTAAAAATTAAGTTAATAATTTTGTGCAAATATATTTTTCGACATTATGAATTCAAGAATAGCGCCTCGAACTAGTATTGACAGTCACCAGATTCTTTTTTTTCCCCCCCTCAAATATCACGCCTTGGAAAACACCAATTAGTCAACCTGCCATACCGCGCTTGTCAAGCTGAGTGAGTGACAAAACAGTTTCCCTTGTCGTCTCTACCTCTTCTTTCCCCATTCTCATCTCTCCTCTAGACGTTCTTTCAGTCAATATGTCAGTCAACAGTCATGCAGATGACATCGCTATAAGGTTTACACAAATCACGCACACATTCGTCGTTAATAATCTGAATAAAGTGAAACTTCAGATTTTCCTGCTCTAGTGGCTTCATGGTCTAGCTAGACTCTAGAGCGCTACTCTCGCAGTAGACTAGACTGCCGATAATGGGGTGATCGAGGTTTGAGTTTCGATCAGGTATATTGAGATTTTTTTTCTAGAACGGCTATTCAACTCTCCCTTCACGCAAATGCGGGTATTCTTCCTATAAATATAACCTTCCTAATTTCTAAATTCATTTGCGTATTTTGTACATAAGCGTTATTACTCGAAAGAATTGTAATACGTTGTGTAAAAATAAACCCAGCAGATTTAGGTTATGGGTTTGGATAGTCTATTTGACTTTCTATTGTTCACCAAGGTGGGGTTTGAACTGCAATCAGTTAAGATTGGAATGATATATTCATAGAACATTGTGTGGCAATTGGTACATCACGATCGACCGATTATCTTGGCTAAAAGTAGATCTCTGAGTCTTTTAAGCTCGCAAATATATCAAGAACTTTCAATTAATATTTGAGTGTGAATGAAATAAACTTTAATTCAAAATAATATTGATTGTTATGAGAAATCTAAATAGCTTGATAAGAATAATAAACATAAAATCTATATTTATTATGTTTTTGAGTTTATTTTTATAAAGTTGGAGACATACGTATTTGACGAAGGATTGAATTTCAGTAAAACATAATACAATATGCATGGACACAAAAAATAAAGGTAACATCTATGGATCATAAGTTTATAAGTCGATAAGAACCAAAAAAGACGGCCGACCTCTATATAGATCATGTGATGTCAGCTATTAGGCCTACCAGAGCGTATCACCCCGAAAGCAACTAACGCTTATAAGGATAATAGTTGAATACACTAAATGAAATGAGCTATAACTCATTAAAATTAATGGTATGACAAAATAATACTTACTTTCTCACATATAAATTTCAAATTTTTCAAAATAAAAATTATAATTATTACTATGAGATGCTATGTCTTACGAAAGGTCCATTCCTTTTGTCAGTGAACTTAGACCGCCAATGCGCCCTGTCCTCTGCCTCCTCCTTCAGCTCCCAGAATTATCTTCTTTCCTTCAAGTCATCCAATATTTGAGTCCTCCTTCTTCCAAAGTTCTTCTTTCAACTTTGCTTTCCATGATGTCATGCAGAAGATAGTTCTTGCCAAGTATGTGTCCAATCCAGTTAACTTTGCACCAAAGAATCACATCCAAAATGGTTCTCTTCTCATCCACTCCTCATAGGACTTCTGCATATGTTCCCCTGTCTGTCCAACTGATCTTCTCAAGTCATATCCAGCCACATTTCAAAGCTATTTATGTATCACTATACCACTTTTAAAGAATGTTTAAATAAAAAGTTTACAATGTTATTTATAATGTAAAACAGTAGCCAGATAAACACTTTAAACAAAATCATAAAATCTATTTAAAAATTCAGTAATCTTTTCCTAGATTAATATATATTTTTAGTAAAAGACACTTTCATATTTATTAGGTAAGACACTCCCCAAATACCGATTTTTAACATAATTTATTGATTCATTTTCGAGAAAATTCCAAATTAAAAAAATCAGTCTATTATTAAACCAATTTTCCTGAAAAAAATTGTTTATAGAAGGAAGGCTATTTACGATGTATAACACTGCCCAGATACCCAACTTGAATAAAATCGTTTGAAACAATTTTGAAAAATCGTAATTAAAAAATAATCTTAAGTTAATCTTAGAGCGAGAATAGAAATCACGATTTGGCCTTGAGGAATGATCATCTATCTATCAAGTTTGAATTTAATCCACTAAACCGTTTAGGCTTCATCCCAAAATGGATATATAAAATTGTGAGACCTAATTTTTACTTTCTCATCTAAAGAAAAAGAATATTTATTGTAATCGAGAAAACTTTCGACCTCAATTTTACTATGCACCTGTACATTTTATGTTCCCTCTAACCCCCGTACTCCCTCCAAAAAAGTGGATTTTACATGTTTGATTGTTTTTGGCCACAGATCTGAAACGGTTTGGTAGATTTTGTTCAAACATGTTTGTTAGATGTTATATGGACATACCTCATTATATATTTCGTGGTGGTGGAGGGTAGTAGCTTAAAATATTTCCAAAAATTATTACAACATTTTCTTTTTGGTATGGATGGAAATTTTAATATACCTGGATTGTAAAATGACCACTCCAAAATATCTATGGAAGCCGGAAAACTTAGAACTTACTTAAAAATAAGGGACGGGAATTATCTACTAGGAAAAAACTTATTGTTTTGATTAAAAGTTTGAATTTTGTATACGAATAAAAAAAGTAAAGATAATGTTAAAGGTGATCCATAAGCGTTGCGATAGTAAAGTTGAAATTAAAAGGATAAATGAACGCCCATCTATCAGCTAAATAACAATTGAAATAAACATATTCTAGCAATTTAGTTGGTTGAATCATGATGTTCTTTGGGAAAACCATGATACCCATTATTAAATATGTTTCTGTAACGGAGTATATTATTTATATTCTTTAGTTAATTGTGATGCTTTTTTTACAACATGTTTTTATGAAATGTCTATTTGTTTTTGTTTCTTATATTATTTTATGATCGTGCTTAGGTAATGATTGTAGGTTTTTTAATAGCATTTGTTTGTGCATTCAATTTGTGGTCAAGGTAATATTTTGTCTCAAATATTTAAATTATTTTAATTTATTAATGTGTCGCGATACGTTCATGCAGACCGCCTGATGATATTGGTAATTAAATATTGTTTATATTAATAGATTTTATAACTTTTATTTTCACAAATTAAGATGATACATTCAAGGAATTGCCACAATGGCATCCACGATTCTTCATCGCGCTCGTTCTTCAAGAACACGCAGTTAACAAGTGAAGAAAAAATTAATAACACCCACCAGTTTCCTGGCTATAACATCAATTTTGATACCGAGAGCTGCTGAACTCTTGCGAGCACAAGCAAAACTACTTTTTTTTAAATAAGTCAAAATTAATACAGTTTGTAAATTAAATATGTTGCTCTCTTTCTCGCACTCACACTGCGAGGTTTTTTCTTTAAAAATTACTAGGGCTCGAAACAAGCAAACTGAATATTCCTAACCCGTAGTCTCCCTGCACGTGTACGGAAGTTTAGCAACAACAGTACAGTCCGACTAAATAAAATTGACACAACTTGAATCTTATTTCTCCAGAGAGCTATGCAACAAAACAGGATCATTACAAATGGTCACTATTGGTTTGTGAAGGCCATAGCTAGTTCAGGATTATACAGAGAGGAACTATCTAAAAGTGAATAGCCGGATGTTGAAGGTTTTAATTTGATTTAGTTTTGGTGATGCTTAACCGTGAAAAGAATGGATCTAACTGCTAGTACATTGATAAAGTTGTTTAGATTGTGCCCCAACGTTTATTCAAGTTCGGGAGCATATGAAATGTCCAAACATAAATTCTAAGTAAATAATTTTCACGCTTACATTGCTTACGTTAATAATTAATATATTATTATTTCAAGGCATGTATGTCCTATTCTAACAGTTGAACATTTATTAAATACTATCACTTCTTCATTCAGTTAATCCAGTTCATCAATACGTTTAATCACTTCGACAAAGGATGGAAACTAACTTCACTTACAAATGTGACAACAAGTATTTGCGAAGTGGATAGCCACAGAGTATATTTAATTAAAGTAACTTTTCAAATGTTGTTAAAGTTCAAAGCTATCTTTGACCGACAATACCTTTGTTGCATGTGATCCTTTATTTAACTTCTCCCTGGTAACACCTAGCTAAGGTAGTTTGCGCAGCTTGAACCAGGCGACGTTTCGTGGTACAGTTTCCAATATTCTACTATAAAAAACAGTTAGTTGAGACTAATAAAACGATTTTACCAGATTTAAATAATTTAACACAATGTATAAATAATAATTTTAAAATTACATATTATATTACTAGTACATATATTTCTGTTATCAAACGAAGATAGCAGAAACCACCCATCTGTGCGTTTTATCACTCGAGAATAATTGTGTAGTTATTAGACCGGTTAATCGGATATGATATGGGCTTTATATGAGGCTGTATTTGTTAAGCGAACCTCCAAAATAAAACCTGCATAATCCAACCTCCTTTGAAAAAGTTAAAAGTTTGATTTCTAAGGAAGTTTTTGTAAAAATTATTAAATTAATGTTTTTTTTTTCAACCCATGACACATATCGAATTACTTTAATGAGAGTGTACAAAAAAAAAGTGCAGTTTTTCTACTGTAACTTTTAGTTTAAGTTTATCCCTAAAATTCCTGTAAGCCTTCTTCATAATTGTTTTCATTTCATTATATTACATTACATAATTAAACTAATACAGCACTAACATGGGCTAAAAGAACATGGCGCACCTACTAACATCTCTTTACATTGCACGAAGGTATTGTATTCTAAGAGGCCGCCTATTTATCTAATGAGCCACCGAGGCTTTCCCCTTACTTCACAATTAGTTCCCCAAAAACATGCTAGAGCGAAGAAGTGTAGTTTCAAAAGTTCGGCTATCACATGGTGGAAAGGAATGTATATAAAGTAGTACTCACGGCATTTATGCTCGTCCGAACCGTCGCCGCAGTCGTCCACAAAGTTGCACACGTCATCCACGGGGACACAGAAGTGATTCAGGCACTTGAAGTGCGTCACCGGACACACGAACGACTCTGGTAGACACAATAGATAAAAGTTAGTTTCAGTTCTGGATGTTTCAAACAAACATTAGTCTAAGAATGTAGACAACACAATATTTCTGACGACCCATGCGACAGTATTATCAATAGACAAATAACTTATATATTCTATGTTATTAGGAACTCAAAAGTTATTTGCCGCACTAACGAAAGTACGCCACCTATCTCTTTATTGGGAGCTAGTTCTATACACACCACCTCATTACACCCTATTTCTATCTTGAGCTAGTTATATACAGTCCACCTCATTACACCCTGTCCCTATCTTGAGCTAGTTCTATCCCGTCCATCTTGTTACACCCATCCCTATCTTGAGATAGTTCTATTAAGTCCTCATTACACACTATCTCTATCTTGAGCTAGTTCGATCCATTCCACCTCAATAAAGCCTATCCCTGTATAAAGTACCACATCTAAAAGGTTTGTTTTTCTATTTTTAGAGACCCCACCCCCACCCTTCTACATATTTACTGTAGTCAAATTAAAAATATTAAAAATATACAGTATTTCATGTTTATTGAAGTGATCCTTTTACCTTCCTTCTGAATTTCAATTTTCTTCAACACTGAGAAATAGTGGTTTCTATTATTTTAGTAAATTTCAAACCCTATCCTCTCCCAAATTTTCCAACTAAAATTAGAAATTTTAAGATATATCTGGCGTTGTTCTTTGATCTGCCAGCCAATTTTAAATTTTATTCCAGATCTAAGAGTTTTTTTAATCATTCTGTCCTCTTCCTTTATTTCCCAAAGTCCCATTTAAAGATGTAAAATTTGAAGACTTTAATGAATATTTGAAGTGGGTCTTACTTACCTGCAAAATTTAAAATTGATTCCACATCAAAACGTATTTATATCTAAAAGTTTTGGAAATTTTGAACACTCCACCCTCCTTTTCTCTAATTCACTATTAAAAATTTAGTATCTATCTATCTATCTATCTATCTATCTATCTATCTATCTATCTATCTATCTATCTATCTATCTATCTATCTATCTAATCTGCTAAAGTCTAATTTCTACCTACTCTAACAAAAATTTTTCATAGGACTCCCTCCCAATTTTTTGGAGACCCAATTAAAAATTTTCCCTTTATGGATATTTCTGGTTTCATGTGGAAATCCCTCTACCTTCCTGATAAATTTCAGCTTTACAGCTCAATTACCCAATTTTTTGGACGACCTTAATATTCCAATCCCCGTTTAACCTCCTCGTGGCTGAATTTAAGCAAATCTCTTCTTTTTTAATGCTTAAGACCTGAAAGGAACCTACCCAATGAATTTTAAAAATACATATTCAGAGATTCTGGAGATATGGTGATGAGTCACTGTGTGAGTCAAGACTTTCTTCTATATACAGAGTGTATCAATTTATGTGGGAAGTAGCCGGGGTGTGGTTAGTAGACCTCAAAACCACACAAAAAGTATATTTGAACATATGTCCTATATTCGATGATTACCGAGATAAGGTTTCTAAACCTTCTACGGAATTGTTAACAGTCCTACTTGATACACCTCTGTTGGTATAGCTGCAGTTCTGCCTGTGTACCGGCAGTGATATGTCACTTACAAGAGGTGAAACAGGGTTGTATCAAATAGGATTATTATCAATTCCAGCAAAATATTGGAAGTTATTATCTCGGGAACCATCAAACATAGTACATATGTTCAAATATACTTTTTGTGTTGCTTTGAGGCCTACTAACCACACCCCAGCTACTTCCAACTAAAATCAATACATCCTATATATTGAGGTCACGCAATAATCTTAGTCCAAAATCTAGCCTCTGTCATTAGTCTGGTTGATTTGACTTCCCGGGCTCGATTTCAATCATGGAAAAACATTTTTCACGAGTAAAAATTAGGTTTTTCATTTTCCACAATGATGAATTAACGACTAAGGGACTTGCTTCCATTTAATATAGAAGGCAAGCCATTTACTGGGAAATTAGTTCGTACCTATACTACTAATTTTTAAAAAAACACGAAAGAGTAGAGGGAGCAAGTATGGTTGAAGTTTCTTTGTGTTCCCATGGAGCAAAGGAATTATAATTATTAGCGAAACGGAGGCCTCTTCAAGTGTGGTCACAAACCCTAATAGCCCACAATCACAGACAAGTAAGAAACAGACTCTCAACCTTATAGGGGTTCCGCTGCGCTCATTTTGCCAGCTTGAGTCCTTCAACACTGAGCTTCGCTATTGTTACTGCTGGGTGAAGATAGGACTAGCCGCAGCGATCCTAGTGATGAAGGGCTGAAGCTGTCAAAAGGAGCGCAACCATTTTAACCTGGATATTGAGTGCCTGGGTATATTATTTGTCTGTGCCCACGGTATATGTTAAAGGTTGTAACAAAGTATCAACTATAGTTTAATTTACAAGACATGCTTATATTTTTACATTGAAATTTAAAAAAATCAACCCCGATAAAAAAAAATTGGCATCACATAAAATAGCCGGATGTTTTTTTTTCTGTTGAAGATTAAACATAAAAAGTTGTATTGTTTATCTTGTTTTAATAGAACTAAAATAAACAAAGGAAAAACTAATTCTTCATACATACTAATAGCTTTTTTCTTGCATGATTAATTAGTGATGTGAATAATCATGGAATAATGCGATTTTAAAACTATTTAAACACATTACACTTAAAGTTCTTCAAACGAGACGAATAAGAAATGTACGTAAACAAACTTGTATGGACGGAGTTAGTAATTAATGGGTGTTAAGGGAGTGAGGTTAGAAAGAGAATCCAGTAGGTCTATGTGAAAGAAGCATCCTACATTGGTTTGGGTAAGTTGAGAGGATGAGTGTGGATCGAGTGACGAATTAAATATAAGAAGATAGAATGTGTGGATCAAAAGCAGGGGGTAAACCATGAAAGACGTGGCTAAATGTTAGAGAGGAATGTGTGAACAAGAGAAAAATTAAGATTTTCAAGAATAAAATAGCATGTAAGACTCGGCATATGGGTGTTGTTGAAGCGAAGGGAGTATTCTATGATACAGAAGTGCGAAGAAAGTTAGTTAAGGCTGAATACGGAGATGTTGTTTTTTGAGCTATATACACAGATTCTTGTCTATCCCGTAAGTAAACGGTGTGATCAGGTATGTGTGTAAATAAGTATGTATGTGTATATGGTTGTATATATGTATAGTGTGTTGTGTGTGGTGTATGTGTGAATATTTAAATTTTGCCCTGAGCAGAGATATTCGTATATTTACACTAATGTTGTTAGCATGAGAAATATAAAATACAGGGGCAAACTTACCTGCATTTGAAAAAAATAAGAGTAGGGGAACTATTTGAAATGAAATCACCATCAGGATACCTGACCGGAATTTGAACCCTGATATCCCCATCACCAGAAATCCAATCACCTGTGAGCATGACGCCTTTGAATAAGTGACCAATGATTTAGGTATGAAATAAGATTTGAAATAATTGTTCATTTCAGCTCATTATACTGATTATATAAAGGAACTAATTAAGTTCGGTAGCTTGTTTACCTACTGAGATAAGGGTCCCGGGTTTGATTCCCAGCAGGGTCGAAAAAGTTTTCTTTGCTGAAATGTGAGTTTCTCCTTTTATAATGATCAATTTACGGCTAGAAACAGGGCGTTGTGTATGTTATATATTAGTTTATAAATCGTGTGATCTAGTTCAGTGGCTGAACGGTCTAAGTCGTCACTTTCGAAATAAACTGGGCCACCGATTACAGGGGGGTTGGGTGTAAAAAGATTTTTTTCCCTATAGTAAAGGATTTTCCCCTCTACTTCCACGCAAATGCAGATAAACTTCCTCTATATTAAACCTTCCTCATCCCTACCTATTTATGGTAATTATAATATATGCGTATAACCTGAACAGGTCGTAAGGGGTGGTGCTAAAAGTATATATGGTGAGTGCTGATATAATCAGTTGGCTTAGAGAGTGCACTTTAAATATCTCAAATGAAATACAAAATAAACTAATTAAATAAAAAACTAAAATGAAAAGTAAAATTGCTCTCAACGCTAGTGGAATCTTCTCATGCTTTTGAACTTAATACTATCTAATTACCAGTTCCTTCACTAATTTTTAAATAGGGGAAATATTCGTGGAATTTGTATTTTCATTGCGAATATTTACCTAACTTCTACAAGTCCTCTTCAGAAAGTTGTTTAAAGTTTGGAAGCACTCTAAGCTGAGGATACATTTTTCCACTTCTAATTAACTGAGTGAATTATTTATTTCAAATTTTCCTAGAACTCAATCCATCTAAGAAACTAAAAATAAATAATTACACTATAAACTGAAACAAGTTTTTATTCTTTTACATACTGATAAAGTATTGTAAATCATGAAACATTAAAATAATTATTTTCAATATTCATAGGTTATTCCAACTCTGTACGATTAAGTGATTTTTTAAAATTTGTCTAAATAATATGTGAGTACAGTTGAAAATTGAGTTAGGAAGATCTTTAAATATAATCAAAGATACACAAATACTAAATAGAGTCCATTTTCTATAGGAATGTGGGTAGCCTACAGCCAGTAGAAGATGTAAAAACGGTTAAATTCGCTTCTGTGGCCGCATGATCTAATGCGCTACTCTCATAGTAGAATAGACTGCCAATGACGGGGTGATCGGTGTACTAAGGGTGATTTTTCCAAAATGGCTTTCCCCTCTCTCTCCACGAAAATGCGAGTACACTTCTTCTAAATATAATCTTCCTCATCCCTAAAACCATTAGAATAATTAGTATATTAGTTTATAATCCGAATAGGTAGTAAAACGCGGTTCTAAAAGAAAAAAAAAATTAAAAGAAAAAAGTTTGTTGTGGAGGTTTTGATTGTCTAAAGTAACAACACAAAATATGATCTTTCAGATCATATAATTTGGGGAATGGATACATAAGAGTAAATCTGGTAACTTTTGCTATCCATCACTAACCACCACTAATACGGCGATTAAACCGACGTCTGGGTTCAGATTACGGGTCCCTTAAGACCATAGTTAATATTCCTTAGCCTCCATGAGAAACATGAACGATCCGCCAGTTGATTTGAAATTTTGTTCAATTTCTAGAAACGTAGAACCAATTTAACACACCCACTTTATTTAAGATGATTTTTAATATTTACTATTTTTGTATCACTTTATAAAATACACTACCATTACACCAGACCCATTATTTAATCTACTCAAATGAAAAGCGATTGTATTTATATTTATGTGTGTTTGATAGGAATATCATTTTACATTTCATCGTCACTAAAGTTGAGTGTTTTTTTATGTTGGTTTTTTTTGGTGAGTGTTGATTATTTCGTTCAAAAATGATAAACGATAACTTTATATGCATACGCTTTACCCTGAATATAGTCCGTCGATAGATATATCCAAATACCTTTCAAATCCCCTTTGATAGCGGAGTAAAAAATTTAAAATGGTTCTAAATTCAAAACGTAAAGAAAGGTCAGGGTATTTATTTCACTCCGTAGATATCATGATTTTATTTTACACAAGAAGTTTCGTTATTTAATAAAAGCTTTTCGTGGCTATTAATAAACTTGTGTAGTGAGTCTGCTTATTGAGCTAAGGGTACTTGGTTTGATTTCCAGCATGGCTGTAAACTATATAATTGATAAACGTTCGGGGTATTCTTTTTTACAGTGATGAATTAACAGCCTGGGGTATGGATGTAGTTTCTACTCTAAATTTAAATGTGTGTAGCTCGCGTGCTGGTATAATCAGTCGGTTCAGAAAGTGCATGTTTTTTTCATCACCTTAACTTACTACCTGTTCATGTTAAACGTATATATAATAAATTACTCTAGTGGGCTAGGGATGAGGAAGGAAGCATTTTAGAAGTAATGTACCCACATTTGATTGGAATGAGATGGGGAAACCAATTATCAAAATCACTCTCAGTAGACTCGACCGGGATTCAAACCCCAATCTCACAGGCAAGTCTTAAACGAGTGTGAAAGTACATGTAAATACCTCTTATAAATAATGTGTCATTTTTGTTACCAATATATTTTAATAGTTTGTCTGTTTTTTTAACGTAGGTTCTCAGTAAATACGCATGTGTACTATACGTTTATACTGAAAGGTAGAAAGTTTAACTTACAAAGTTCAACTATAGCTCAGTATAGAAATTAAGACTATATTATAATCTGTCAAGATAAGCCTGCTAGCTTTCAAGGTAAAGGGAATGTACAGTACATACTAAATTATTTAAATTACTTATGCCTTTATTTATTTTTTTATTCAAATGCTTGGAATATAAAATAAATGGTATGAAACTCCGCACGGACTTTTTCACATCATTGTTCAAAAATGGAGATATTTACTCAAAACTCGTAATATATATGAAACTAAATAATACACACCAGCAAACCCGAGCAAATATTGCGTTATACTTACGTAAAACATTTTTTATCTCCCGGTTTTAAAATTTATAATTTTAATTCTAAGGGGTTAAAGTCCTCATTTGTATATTTAGAAAAAAAAAAAAAGAGATCGATATTGGGTTTACAAGGGTCAGCCCTTCGTATTAAAATTTCTACTTTTGGTTAAAATTTTCGACACATTATTAGAGGTTGCACATCTTATGGTTATCGCATTGCTATTAAATTCCAAATTTAGACAAAAAAAGTAAATATTGACTATTGACTCTAAAATGGTAGAAACAGATCCTTGCTATACATATATTTTCTTTAAGAGGTTAAAGGAAAAATAGCCTAAATTTTTTAGAGATTTACTTATTTACTTAATTTATGGCACTAGAGAATTATTAAGTTAAAATTTGAGTAGTTTATTTGTACAACTAAAGCTCAAAGTATTTTATTAATATATTTGCCAACATCACAGAAACTATTGGTTTTATAAATCTATATTTCAATTTGAAGATTTTATTTTTAATAGTACTACAATTTTACTATGATAATTTATCTAGTATCCTAAATAGCTGCGTAGATTTGGAAATTTACACTTCTGTAAAGTATGCTAAAAGTAATTTTCATTGGAAAATGAAAATAGCCATTTTATTTATAATCTTAGTCAACGCCTAATTACGAATTTTAATCAAAATCTATAAAGCCGATTTCGAAAAAAATATTTTTTTCTCTTTTCGCCCTTTATTAAACTACTCTTAATTTCATGGTTAAACAAACAGATGGACAAATGGCATTGCCATAACCACTTTTTGGGGTTTGGGGGAGGGGGGTGGGGTCATTAAACGTCGACATCCATCAACTTCTCGGGTTAGATTTTTTTTACGGTCGCAATACTTTACCTTTAGTTTTTCTTTTTTATTTAGCACCGCGTCATACCACCCATTTGAGTTATACGCTTAAGTACTAATTACGCTAATGTGTTAGTAATTGGAAAGGTTGAATTTAGAGGAAGTGAGCCCACATTTGTGGGGAGGTAAGAGTGGAAAACCATTTAGGGAATACCAACCCCTGTTCACCGGACCAATATTAATACCTCAATATCCCCGTACTCGACAGTCTAGCTCTACAAGAATTTAGGTCGTTAGCTAACCACACCACCGATGCTTTTACCTTCAATGTTCAGAAATTTAAAAAAAAACATATATTTGGGTATAGCTTGAAAATTATTGGTTTTATAAAAATATATTTCAAATAAAAGATTTATATTATAACTAGACCATCATATTTGCAACCATAAGTCATCTCATATCTCAAAGAGTTAAGGAGATATGATAAACAATTAAAATTTACGCATCAGACCAGAACCCTTAAAGTCATTTTGACAAAAAATTGAGGGTAATCATTTCGTTTGTAATAATAATCAATGCTTAAAAATGGAATTTAATCAATATAGATTTTTCTGATTCCACCTTTAAGTAAACTACCCTTAATTTTAGGGTTAAATATCCAATCCCAAAAACACCTCGGTGCAACCCTATGAAAACCTAAAATACCTAGGCTAATCCCAATCGGTAAAATTTAGGCTCTACTCCAAGGTACAGACAAACAGACAGACAGTCATACAGAAAAAGACAGACGGAAACGACTTTTTCAGATTCGTGGGGTCATGAAACGTCGAAATTCTTCAAAATCTCGAGTCCGATTTTTTTTACAATCACAATACCTGTAAGGTAGCGAGAAAGTAAAAATGATTTGCTTTCGATATTATTTACCATAATTTTAGACAGTGGTTTTCAAAGGGTGTGCCGCAAAATTCACTAGGTGGGCCGTAAAATTCTCAACGCTATGTTATTGTTGATAAAAAATCAATAAATTTTTTAAACTAAATATAAGAAAAATGTTTGAAAAGTTTGATATATTTTAATTTACAAAGAATTTAATGGCTTACATTCAAATAATTGAGTAAATAATGAGGAAATTGAGCTTGCCATTTCCAACCTAGGATTTCAATTCATGATCGAATAAAGGAATTAAACACGCATTTTCTGTTCGGTTGAAAAAAGTATGTGCATGAATATAGCGAGTCTTTCGTTGTGTCGCCAACATGCAATTTTAGTTTGCCGCAGGGACTCACAATAAAAAGCATAGGGTGACGTGAACAAAAAAGGTTTAAGAACCACTAGTTTAGCATATATTAATTTAACCTCTCACCTATGGCTAAACAGTTAAAGGTGGTAGACTCACAATAGTCTGGACGTAGTGTCACCAAACTCGATGAGTGTGGGAGCTACTATACAAATTTGCCACGTCGCGTTTTGGTTATTATTGTAACGTGGACAAAGGATTTGACTTCAAATCTTTGTACAGTTGGAGGTGTGGGATTTGTGACTTAGAATTAATGGCAATAGCTTAAAAAATATCAGTAAATTTCGCACTAAAATGATCTTTTAAATCTTTAGCTATTATCAGGATAAATCTTAAAACAAAATGCTAGAAAATAGACATTAAAAAACTTGGTGTGCGTTTACTGAGAAGAACTTAATTCGTTTTCATTCAGCACTTGTTAAATGTTTGGTGAGTGGCTTGCTACTTCCATTCGAATGGAGATAGATACCAAGAGGTTTATCACTCAACTTACTTCCGCATTTGTTTTTCACCGCCTTCAGGTAGAAATGTTTCTCAGGTAGAGTTGAATATCTTAATCACTTAGAGTGCAACACGAACAAGAACCATCGAGAACACACATATCCTGGACTTGAAGCAACCCTCTTCAACGACAAATCACTTTGGAAAGCGCAAAATAGATTTCTCGCGTGAATTGCTGAAAATTCCGCCTTGATCTACCGGTAGCTCGCGATTTACCATTTGACGACACCTGGTCTAAATTGTTGACTAAGAGGGTATTCAACACGCTTCGGTGGTCACATGGTCTAACGCGCTACTCTCACAGTAGACTAGACTACCAATGATGGGGCTATCGTGGTTTGAATCTCGGTCAGGTGTACAGACGGTGGTTTTACACTTTCCATCCACGCAAATGTGGTAATATTTCCTCTAAATCTAACCTTCTGGATCCCTAAAATCATTTAACGTATAGCCCAAACGGGAAGTAAGACGCAGTGCCTATAAAAAGAAGAGGAAATCAAGTTTTGAAGTTTTACCGGCTGCACTAAGGATTTTTTAAACAAATGGGATTTATAACTTTGTATTTCTCATCCTCTCTCCAAATAAATGTGGGTACAAATGCTCTAAGCTGCTCTGATTTTCTTTAACGTATATATTAAGCCTTTTATTAAACCCATAGTATGCAACTTAATAAATGTTGAGAAAACATATTTCGATAATAAATTACCTAAGACGTTATTACTAAGAAATATTCGAGATTTTTTTTGCATCTTTTCTTAATACTAGTTCGAGTTATACGCCTCTGTAATAATTACACTATTGGGTTAGGGATGATGAGGATTTAATTTAGAGGATGTGTACTAGCATTTGTGTAGAGCGAGAGTGAAATAGAGGGTGGTAAACAATTTAGGGGAAAACCAACCTCATTACACACAACTGGGATCGAACTCCAATCTCCCCCATCAGCGTCATCGCCGCTCTACTCTATAGCGAGAATGTTCTACCAAAGCGCGCTTGTAATTTTAATTAAATTGAAGCTAATGAATATATTTTGTTCCATCAGAAACTTTGTGCAGTTATTTTATCAATACTCCCTGAATAGAGCGTGGAAACATATCAGCTTCACTTAAGGCTAAGTGGAGTTTAGTTTATGTTTTTGCCAACTGTTGTAAAGCTAAACCTCCCGAATAGAGTTAAAATGAAACAGTCCCATCAGAACTTTCTCTAATAAACACTCCAATAGTTTCTAGAAGTCAGATAAAATCACTCAATGGTGGCCTCATGTTGTTATATTGGCTCAAGTCTTACAGATATTTATGTCATAAGTTTTGTAATTTGTTTGTCAAAAGTTTGTAGTTGATTTGTCTCTTAATGGCCACAGATGACCGAAACTTTTTAAGCTTTTAGTAGGAAATAAAATTTGAAGTGATATTTGAGAGGATAATTTATACGGTTATTCAATTTGCGATACGAAATTCTCAAGAACGTTTCAATTTGTTTGTTTGGAGTTCTCGACTAACTGAAGACATTTATTTGTTTAATATACCTCGTACCAAATAGTTTTGTTCACCGCCTTTCACTACTCGTACTAAATATCCGAATATTTAAACAAATTATGGGAATAAATAGTTAAAATTTAGATGAAATGCTACTTTTTTTAGCATTACGTCTTACTACTCATTCAGGTTATACGCCTATGTACTAACTACACAATTAAAGTATTTAGTTCATAAGCGTATAACACTAACGGGTGCTAAAATACAAAAAAAAAAATCAACTCCCCATTTAATTGACCTCAATTTGAAAAGTATAGTTGCTTATAGCTTGGAAACTATTGATGTTATAAAAATGTATTTCCGTTTAAAGTTTTTTATTTATAGGGGAAACTTAATTTGTACAATGATAAGCTATTCCGTATCTCAAATAATTGCGGAGATATGATCAAAAATAGAAATTTACGCAAACGCAAAGTACTCTCAAAGTCATTTTTATAGAAAAATGAGAATATCATTTTTGTTTCTAATGGTAAACAGTGCCACGATACGAATTTATATGTAAATCGTTAGAGTGAATTTTGAAAAAAAAAAAAGTATACCCTCATTTGTGTGAAGGGAGTTTTATGCTCTATGTGTAGTGTGATGCTCTTTTTTTCTAGTGTTTATGCAAAACTGTATTTTTTTTCAGAAATCTTAGGAGTTTTTAAGTATATGTCAAAATTTTTTGATAAAGGGGAGGGGAAGTCTGTACAAGGTCACATAACATTTATTTTATCTCACGATGCTCAGTATCTTAGAGAGGACAAGAAATGTTTTTGCTATGAAGTAAAATATTAGTAAGCATATATTTTTTATGTTCACACAGCAATGATTGAAAAATATTAAAAAACACCATTCTTTTATTTTAAGTTTAATTAGGATAAAAAAAAAGCTGATTTTATTCAAACCAAACCTTAAAGTCTATTTTCCAAATTTCAATATAAAAAAATTCTAGACTATTATTGATAAAAATCTAAGGAGATAGTTTCCAGCTAACTATTTGCAAAAATAAATAATTTTTTTAATTTATTAAATATTTTCCTTAACTTTGTAAACTATCTTGGCTATCTTAAGGGTTCATAAAGAAATTTTTTAGATATATATCTCAAAATTTAAATGACACTAATATCACACAGTAAAAGAGTTGCAAATAAATAAATACCATCGGAAAACTTACATTATTATTTGCCTTTTCATCCGCTTCAATTGCCAAATATTTTAAGGTGTCACTCTCGTGTTAGACTGGCCTGCTGGCGACGTGGAGATTGGGGTTAGAATCCCGGTCAGGTAAACTGAGGGTTGTTTTTCCTTAGTGGTTTCCCACTCTCCTTCCAAGATAATCCATGTAGATTACCTCTAAAATGCTTCCTTCCTCGTGACCATCCCATTAGAGTAATTATCTTATATGTGGGTAGCTTGGGCCGGCATTAAGATACGGTGATAGTAAAATTCTCTTTCTAAAGAAATTATAGCACATATTTATTAAAATATAATATATAAAATAGTAATATAAATTTGCGGGAATGTAAGCACTCAGTCCATTAGATATATATATATATATTTATTACCAAACCCTTAGTGTCTTTTTAAGATGCCTCTCTAAAAACTTGTCTTCATTCCAATTTCCTTTCCTTCTCGCAATCTTTTTATTATTCTTCTCTTTACATCTCAATTTCTCTGCTTCAATAAGCTCTAAAGATTATACTTGCTACACAAAGAACCGAAACTCAATTATAACGGTTTCAGACCGAGTTTGGATTAATGTTCAATCCCTTTTCAAAGGTAGCTCTAAATAAAAATAATATTTTTCGAAGCTTCAATATGTTTCATTATTTGTGACAAATAAGATGTTCCTAGAACGTAAAAGAGAAAAATATTTTTTGTGTGTACAATACACAGGGTCTTACAGCCCATCTGAAATATCAACATTCTTACTCTAATTAGATAGGGCTTAGAAAGAAGATATAAATTGTAGGAAATATACCCAAATTTGAATGCATGTGTAGGGGGAATTCATTCAGACCTGGAATAAAATGTTAGTTTTCCCTTCATCATAAATCCAGTCTATTGAGAGAGTGACGGCTTAGACCATGCGACCACGCACGGGGTAAAATAATATATGAATAGTAGCTACGGGATAGTGTATGGATTATAGTACCGGGACAGTGTATGGATCATAATAACGGGACAGTGTATGGATCATAGTAACGGGACAGTGTATAGATCATAATAACAGGACAGTGTATGGCTCATAGTAATGGGACAGTGTATGGCTCATAGTAATGGGACAGTATATGGCTCATAATAACGGGACATTGTTTGGCTCATAGTAACGGGACATTGTATGGGTCATAGTAATGGGACAGTGTATGGCTCATAGTAACGGGACAGTGTATGGATCATAGTAACGGGACAGTGTATGGCTCATAGTAACGGGACAGTGTATGGCTCATAATAACGGGACATTGTTTGGCTCATAGTAACGGGACATTGTAATGGCTCATAGTAATGAGACAGTGTATGGCTCATAGTAACGGGACATTGTATGGCTCATAGTAATGAGACAGTGTATGGCTCATAGTAACGGGAGAGTGTATGGCTCATAGTAACGGGACAGTGTATGGCTCATAATAACGGGACATTGTTTGGCTCATAGTAACGGGACATTGTAATGTCTCATAGTAAAGGGACATTGTATGACTCATAGTAACGGGACATTTTATCGCTCATAGTAAAGGGACAATGTGAGGATCATGGTAACTGGACAGTCTATGGATACTAATTAAAACATTAAATTTATTAAATTGTTTTAATTATTGGTTGTAGAGCGTGGATTAAATACAAAACATGTCTTTGACGCTTTTCCTATAGATAGCTTTAGGATTGTTACAAAGGCCAACGAGTTTTGATGGGACTGTACTAATACTCTTACCCTGCATCCCCCTCACTATTTACCCAACCAAAATCATATATTATACTGTAAATGAACAAATTTATGTTTACTGGCTCAAATAAAAAGCTTAACACTGAATGTGTGAAAACAATTTATCAATAGAGTCCTGTCAAGTATTTCTAGGTTCGGTAACAGCCCACAAGTCTTCTGGGAATATCTTTATGATTCTTAGCATGACCTCAGTGGTCTTTGGATAGAGTGATTGCCTCATGACCCGATGCTCATAGGTTCAAACCCAGTTGAGGTCGACAGATTTTTTTTAGTGATAAAAATTAATAGCACAACTTACTCTAGAGTGGAAGTAATGCCGTCAGTCCCGTGTCGATTATGGCATTTAATAGAACCCTGGAAGATATGTGAAAATACCTTTCCGTGTAAAATTGGTAGGCTCTTTTGCTCTTGCTCATAGAAAATTCTCGTGTGCTGATATAATCAATCAGTTCAGAAAGTGCACGATAAATACCTCAAATAAAAAAAACTAACATTTCTTTTTGCTGGCCATAAAACCATTATTTGTTAGCTGTATTTAAATGGTTCTATATTCTTACCATAAATGCTTAAATATACCAGAAGACAGGACCCAGCTTGTATTTAAGCCGGTACAGTAATATATATATATATATATGTATACATATATATATACATATATATATACATATATATATACATATATATATATATATATATATATATATATATATATATATTACTGTATATA
>CABFWB010001281.1:92669-136520 GCA_902151455.1 Timema bartmani
ATATATATATATAATACTTAATGACCCTTTCCCTGAAAAAAAAAGCCAAACAAAATTTGGTCTTCGTAATTAATTTGTATATGTATTCTTATAAAATATTGCTTTACTTTTCTAAGAACGGTTGGAAGGTAACCAAGAAAAGCTTATCCATTTTTATTCAATGTGAAAACTATTTTAGCTACTAATATTGCGCTTTTGAACTACATCACTCGTAGCCCAGCCGTGGAAAGATTAACCAATACTAATGTACCGTTGCAAAGGGAACTCTTGAATGTACTAGTATCCTTTCCTTGGAGGCTCTTTACATGTCCCGATAAATGAGGTGATAGTGGTAGGGAGTATGAGAGTGTGGAACCAGTAGAAACTCTTAAAACTAACCTAAGTCTAACTAACCAAACCTTGGATGACCGTTGGGGTAATGCCAATTTATAGAAAGATACCCATGCTACCAGCCGGGAATTGAACCCGGGACCTTTAGGCTTGTAGCCAGATGCACTGACCACTGCACCACGGTGTATGTTACTATTTTAATTGAACATTTAACATCAATTCCAAAACGCCATACTACCCACGTGGACTTTTGATGACCGGACAGGTATGCAGAGTGTAGAGTTAAAAGCAGGCCTATTTGTACTGTGCCTGTTTAGACGTGGTTAATGTGAACCTATTTGAGGAAAATAAATTCAGTACATCCAACCAGAGCTCAAACCCTAGCCTTTTGTCACTGGCAAACAAGATTAGATGAGCCTGACATTTTAGTCCACGTGGCCACTGATGAATGTCTTCTTTTGAAATATTTTTGTTAAATAAAAGATAAAAAAAATATCAAGAATGTTTTTTTCATATAAATTACATACCTACCTAATCACACCGTTCCCTTACGTGGTAGGCAAGAAGCTGTACATATAGCTGAGAAAACACCTCCGTAAATCCATCCTCACTCATTTTTTCCACACTTTCCTACCCTCGCATTCTCCCTTCGCTTCAACAACATCCCTATTCTTAAAACTCTTAATGTTTATCTTTTTCACACACTCGTCTACCACATTTAGCCAAGTCTTATTTCCTACCCTTTCCTTTTGATTCACACTCTACCTTCATATATTTGCTTCGTCACTCGATCCACAATCATCATCTCTTTACGAAAACGACTCCAATAAGTTACTTCAGTGATGATCTTCATAAATTCAAATAAATTAAATTTATGAATATCATCACTGGAGTAATTTATTGGAGACACTTTCGTAATAAAATTTCTAATTTAAAAACAGATATTATACAATGCTTTAGTCAAATAAATTTAGGCCTATATTATGACTTAAATTCTTGAAACCCACTTCGGTGGACGCATGGTTTGACTCACGTGTTAGACTAGACTGCCGATAATGGGCTGATTGAGGTTCAAATCTCGTTTGGGTTGTTTTCCCAAAATGGTTTTATACTCTCCCTCCACGTGAATGCGGGTACACTTCCTTTAAATATATCCTTCCTAATATTTTTAAACCATTAATGTAATTAGTACATAAGCGTATGGCTCAAACGGATGCGGTGCTTAAAAAAAAAAGAATCTTGGACATTTTTACTTGCTAGTGACCTTGAGGAGAGAGTAAGTATTGTGATCGTCAAAACATTTTTACTCGAGATTTTGATGAATTTTTGACGTTTTATGACCCAATGTACCATAAAATGTGATTTTTACAATGCCGTATGTTTGTCTGTCCCTGTGTACGCCCGTCCCTATGTTTGTCTGTCTCTATGTTTGTCTGTCCCTATGTTTGTCTTTCCCTATATTTTTCTGTATCTATATTTGTCTGTCCCTGTCTTTGTCTCTACGTTTGTTTGTCTGCCGCTATGTTTGTCTGCCCCTTTGTTTGTCTGTCCCCTGTTTTTTGTCTCTCTTTGTCTGTATTTCTGTTAGTTTGCCCCTTTAACTGCCTGCACTCCATCTGTCTGCCCTCTGTCTGTTTGTCCTTCTGTTTGTCTGCCCCTTTGTTTGTTTGTCCCTCTGTTTGTATCTTGGTCTAGAGCCGAAAGCATTTTACCAATCGGGCTAAAATCTGTTATTTAGGTTTTTCATATGGTTCCCCCGAGGAATTTTCGAAATTATATATCTAACCCTGTTATCAAGGGAAGTTCACTTAAGGTGGGATGGAAGGTGATGCAAGAAAAATGCAGTGTTTTTGCAGTTTTAATGGCAAACATTTTTTTTTTTGCCAAAATAAATAAAACATTGGTCCAGTAAAAACAGAGAGCTTAATTTTATTCACGTATTGATATCAACAGTTGTTTAATATCAGTCAAGGGTGTCCTGGAATTTAATGACAACTTTTTTCCTTCATTTGAACAGTTTCTCATCTAATACTGCTATGCTCGTGACAGATATTTAACAACTGTTGATATCACTATGTGAATAAAATTAAACTCTACGTTTCAACTGGAGTAATATTTAATTTATTTTGGCCAAAAAAAAAAAGTTTTGCCATAAAAACTGCAAAAACAATAACATATTCTCGAGTCCCCTTCCATACCACCTTAAGAGCGAATAGAAAATAAAGTGATTTTTAAAAATACTCTCTTGCAATTTTGACTTAATTTCATTTACAAACAATGTTTATCACTACATATAAAATAGTGCATCTCATTATATCCGTAAAAATGACTCAAAGAATACCTTACATAAGCGAATATCTCCAACTTTGATTATGTCCCCGTTGCTTTTGGGGATAAGAACTTGGTTATTATTGGAGAGTTGTGGGAATAATAAAAAAAATAGTTAATTGATATATATATTAATAAAACCAACTATCTTCCAGTTATAAATATAAAAAAATTATTATATATTACTCCACGTCTTAATACCCATTCGAGCTATATTTATATGTACTAATTACACTAATGTGTGAGGTTTAGTAAAGATTAATTCAGAGGAAGTGTACCCAAATTTGCGCGAAGGGAGGGTAGGAAACCATTTGGGAAAACTATCTCAGTACACCCAAATGGGATCAAACCCCGACCTCCCTGTCTTCGGCAAATATATATATATATATACATATATATACATATATACTTATTTAGTTTTCAAATGTGGGTCTATGAAATGGGGAGTTGATTGTTCTCTATTCAACAGATATGTTAATTATTTTCTCAAAACTTTCTATATCAGTTTATATTATTTTATTCATGCTCTTTGGTAGAATATGGTGGTTTCCCCTCATTGTGTTTCTGCAACAATGTTTATTATTTAGTTTCACGTATCCTATGGGTTTTAAGTAAGTGTTTCAACTCTTAGATAAAGAAGTCTGCTCAGTGTGCAGTACCATTTATTTATTAGGAATCTTTAAAATAAATGTAAAAAACAAACAATTTTATAACTCAAAATTTTACAAACAGTTTCAAAAGTAGGCTAAGCTAAACTTAGAAACTATCATTATATACCAATGCATTTTAAAGATAATGTTAAGAAATCAAATCAATAATAAATATCAAAATATAAATTAAATTCCCCTCAAACGAAACTCGGTGCAGTCCCTCAAAAACTCTTTTCAATTTTTAGGTGTAGATGAATGTTAGTAAATAGCACCTAGTTATTCAAAGTGATACTACCCACAATACACAACTGTATGTATGAGTAGTATGTAAATTATGTCACGGCGTCACAAACAAGCTTATTTCATTAGAGCGAAAGTTGAGGAAGATAGAACACTTCACTCTTTGCTGAGAGGGAGAAAAATTATCTACTGCACGTGGTCAAACTTAAAAGAATTTTATTCTGGACCTCATTGTTCCTTTTGTTTGTCATGAATATATTTTTTAGACATCATGTTCTATAATATGTTACTCCCGTAGCTCGTTGGAGGCTTTGCCCCTAAACCCTCAGTGGGTTTTCTTTGCAAGTGTATGTAAACTAATGTAATTCCAGCGTTGTTTTGAAATTAAAAAATATGTGGAAAATGTGCAAAATTTACCTAAAATCAAAAAATCTAGCTCTATCTAAGGTATAACCGATGGAGATACTACAAAAAGTAATAAGACCAAACTTGTGGAGCTCGCCAAATCCGTAGCTGCTGGTGCAATCCGTTTTTTGATAGGTATTAACGTTTAGCCACAAGATACCTCAAAAGAAAGGTCCACACCAACTTTAAAGTTGCTCCGCCAATTGGAATTTTTTTCGGGTGTTAATTTTTTTTTTTAGTTTTTTGAATTTTACCGTCTGTTACAGGCTAAAGCTATAAGTTTGCCAAATTTTAAGTTTCTAGATCATCTGGAAGTGGGTAAACATTAATGTCAGTGAGTGAGTGATTGAGTGAGTGAGTGAGTGAGTGAGTCAGCCATGTTTCTTTATAATAGTATAATATAATAAGCATAGTAAAAGTATCCCTTCACATGCTTGGCTAAGCATATATTTATTTTCTAAGCCAAGGTGTACCACATTTTCTATAACTTCGAGGGGATACCAAAAGAAAGTTGAATACAAAAGTGTACGTTTTAATTGAATCATATAAAAGTTAGACACTGGAATACAGTACATTTTATATACAGATCTAATTTAACATTTACCTATTTACGTCAAATTATCAATTTAAAACAACTCTATAATATTAAACCCATTGTAAAACATTCCTTGTCTGAGGTTTATCTAGATTTTTATTTAGAATGGTGAGAAGCAAGGATATGTATTTTTTACTACTAAACTTAAAAATATAAAGGCTAATTTCTAAATGAATGTTTGAAATAAAAGATTTATTCATTGGTCAGTTAAATATTTGATATTCCAGAGTTGGCATTAGAACTAAACGAAAAACAAAATTACCTCACACGTTTTGGTTACATTATTTTTTGTTACCATTACTTTAAATTTTTTAATACTATAAAATTGAGTTTTCTGGACTTAAACTTTGTTTGTATGACAGACATGATGACAAATGAAGACGTCCTAAGAAGAATAAGTGAGAAGAGAACCACTTTGGATGTGGTTCTTCGGTACAAATCAAAATAGATTGGACACATTCTTAGTAGGAACTGTCTTCTGCACGACGTAATAATAGAAAAGGTAGAGTGAAATAGGATCTTAAGAAGAAGGATTCAAATATTGCATGAGTTGATTCTGATAGCTGAAGGAGGAGGCAGAGGACAGGGTGCATTGGCGGTCTTAGTTAACTGACAAAAGGAATGGACCCATCGCCGTAAGGCAGAAAACATTGTAATAATAATAATAATAATAATAATAATAATAATAATAATAATAATAATAATAATAATAATAATAATAATAATAAAAATAATAATAATAATAATAGCAATATTATGATAATAATATATAATTATATTATTATTATTATTATTATTATTATTATTATTATTATTATTATTATTAAAAGATTGGTTTACCCTGAAAGGTACCAAACCTATTTTGAAGGGTTACACTATGGTGCAGCTTATAATGTGGGGCCATAGTGTAACTGGTGAAGGTAGGACTACTACCTTCCAGGGTAAACCTTCTATAAATTCAACCTCCCACATCTCTAATTGATTGAATAATTATATATATATAAACTTGCTTCAATTTTCGAAGATAATATGACGTCACTCTCGTGTTAGACTCTCCTACTTATGCAAGTGAGACCAAGGTTCGAATCACGGTCGGGTCTACTGAGGGTTGCTTTTCCTAGAGTAGTTTCCCATTCTTCTTCCACGTAAATGCGGGTATATTACCTCTAAAATGCTTCCTTCCTCATCCCTACCCCATTAGAGTAATTAAAATATATGCGTATGACCTGAACAGGTAGTAAGATGTGATGAGGGAAAAAAGTGCATAAAGACTATATTCCAGGTGCATTATGTATGGTTTGTCGATTACGGATAGTCGGGGCTCTAATCCCAAACAGGTGTACTTAGTTTGGTTAATCTTCTAGCTGGTTTCGCTATGCTCCCTAAATGCGTAGCTCGGACGGATGGTAAGAAGCGGAATGAATCAGTTTTTTTTTTCTTTTTTAGCGTATGGCATTACTGACCGGCAGGGATATGACCTCTAGTTCGGTCGCCTGTATGTAGACTATTCATCACTCTGGTGGCACTGAACGTTGACCAGGGTACATCTTAGGAGGTTATCTACACGTACTCACAATTTGGAGTCTTAAACTTAACCTAAGCATAATTTACCAACCCCTGGCGACCGTTGGGATAATTCCCCTTAAGACAAGAATACCCAAGGTACCAGCCAGGAACTTAGCCCAGGACCCCTAGGTCCGTAGCCAGATGCACTGACCACTACACCACGGGACCGGGATGGTGTATAGGTAATGTGAGCCATCAATAACAATCTTACTATATATTTTTTTTAATGAACAAAAAATATCCAGGTAAAGGTTTGTGTGTCATAAACACGTGTTCTCAGAGTTTGATGGAGCTGTAAACTTGAAATGTACTCCAACTCTTTTTCTTTTTTTTCTTTTCTTAAAAGCAGGAAACATAATAGAACCGAACAACAAAACTAGATGGATGGATGGATGGGTGGATAGATAGATAGACCGGTCGGTTGAAGTGCAAAGTGAGGTGAAGTATATCTCAACACATGCGCGTCTGACGAATAAATACACGGGGAAGTGTTTTTGAAAACTCAAAAGTAAACGTTCTCCGTTTTGCGTGAAGAAACTGCTGCAAGAGCTAGTACAGTTGTGGTCATAAATTCTGTCTCAGCTTACGTAGTAAAATATGACCAGTGAATCATTCTAATTTTTTTAGTACCAAGTCTTACTACCAATTTGGGCTATACTTGTAACTTAATAATTACGATAATGTGTTGGTGATGAGAGAGGTTTAATCCACCCGAATTTTCGTGGAGGGAAAGTGGAAAATTATTTCGGGAGAATCAGTCTAAATAAACCTAATAAAGATTAGAGACCCGGTCTCCCTGTCATTGTAAGACTAGTCTAGTGAGAGAATGACGCCCTAGACTAGGCATCCAACCCGTGGCTCGCGGGCCGTTTGCAGCCAACCAAATCATAGTGAGTTATTTTAAATCATGGAAACACACAACGAATTAGGCTTTTGTTTTTATTGTATCAGGGCATTAGGTCCTATAGATTTCACATAGGGTACCTGGGCAATTTCCCCTAGAACTTATGAAGCCCCAAGTTGAGGAAAGTTTGTACATCCCTGCTTTAGACCATGTGGCCACCAAAATGGGATGAACATCTTAATTACCCGCTTCAATGACCACATGGTATAATGCGTCATCCTCATACTTGACTAGACTGCCGATGACAGGGAGATCAGGGTTCGAATCTCGGTCGGGTGACTGAGGGTGGTTATTCCAAAATGGGTTTCCACGCTAAGTCCACGCCAATGCGGGTACACTTCCTCTGAATAAACCTTTTTCATCCCTAACTTACTAGCGTAATTAATACATATTAGGATAGCCTGAACAGGTAGTAAGACGTGGTGCTAGAAAAATCTTAGTTGGTATATTAAAATGAGGACCAACCGTGAGTCTAGAAGATCCAAGAGCCAGAGTTTCATTCCCCGTCAGATATGATACATTTAATATATATTGCAATTTCTCATCCTCTCTCCTATTGTTATTATTAAGTTACCTCTTTCTTTTTATCATCGAAGTTCACTACACCTTTGGACTATCAGCATTTTACGCTATTTTTTTTTTATAGTAGGGAAGAGTAAATTTGATTCTTATAGGAAGCGTACCGATATTTGAATTTAGAGAGAGTAGAGGCCCATTTAGGAAGGTAGAAATTAATCGGTATACTTGTGAGATATTAGAGTCCCGAGAACGTGCCACTGAAAAAAATACACTAGACGAGAATGACGCCTTTATCAGCGTTCCAACTGGTGCGGGTAATCGAATATTTTTAGAAAGTTGTTTGGCAAGTGAAAACTGTGGATAACTTTTAATAACTAGGTTATTTATAATAAATAGATCATTAGGAGAATCTCTACAAGAAACAAGCTGGGAGCTGACAATGCTATTGTATTTCCGATAGGAATATACAGATCAGAAGCAGGGAGCACAACGAATATAGAAAGAGAGAGACTAAGGACATTGAACGGAGGATTATGAAAAAAATATCTAAGAGGAAAAGATGGGTACAAAAGAAGGAATAGTAGAGAAATACATGAGATGATTAAACAGCCAGATGTAGTGCAAAAGATGAGAGTGAATAAAATTAGAAGGCCAGGCCATGTGACCTGGATGAGACCAGAAAGAGGCCCGAAATTAATGCTTGAAGGCATTCCCAAAGTCCCCAGACTACCTGGGCGTCCCAGGACCAGGCAGAAGGAACTAGGGGTGGAAGAAAATTGAAAAGAAGTGGTACAACATAGAACAAAATGGAGGAGTCTTGTAATGTCACTGCTTGGTCTCTAAGGCCTGTGAGCACTGTCAAGAAGAAGAAGAAGAAGAAGAAGAAGAAGAAGAAAAAGTTTATGAAAATTTAGCAATGACTTAAGTGTATAGACACCCTTGACTCAGTTATTATGTGACTTGGGAACCAAATGACATTTTGATAGTTATATTTTAAGAGATAAATTCTTTACAGTATTTGGGTAGGATAGGATTAAACATTGATATTTTCTCGATTTATCTCAAAATCTTTACATACCTCTTCAACAAATGAAAAATATTCCTGTACGATTTCAACAGGTTGTCCCCACAACAAGCTTTAAATATTTTTTTGAAAGTATTTAACAGTCCTTGGAATGAAATGGTTCACTGGAGGAAGTTTTGAGAAAATACAATGGATCAATTATTTTAATTTTATATTAGTAACTATGGACGATGTTAAAATATTGTTTCCTATTTTTTACCACACCATAAATTAGAGATTTTTTTCACATGTTTCCGCCATCTCTGATTTTTCAAGTTTCAAATATTTCTCATAAAGATGGCATGTTCAAAGCATACATACATAAAATTACGTTGCATCCACCATCTTGGATCCAAATTCTTGATTAAGTCTCAGGTCTTTTAATAAAGATGGAATGCTCCAGGGTGTTCATACAAAATTTCAGCTCTCTGGTTCTCAATTTGTACGAGGTATTTGCCATTTTGTATCCACCATCTTGAATTTTTCAAGTTTCAGATTTTATTTTACATTAAGTTGGCATGCTCTAAAGTGTCCATACCAAATTACACCTCTTTAGGTTATCGGGAAGTTAGAGAATTAGTCCTGGAAGTTTATGCAGACACCGCATGGATCTTTTTTATACAGTTTGTCTGAAAATTATATTCACAACGTTGATACTAAATGAAATATATACTGACAAAAGATATGATCTAACTAAGGGAGCTGAATTTCTTCTACTTGGAATTCTCTTCATTCCAACACTTCTAAAATAAATAACCCTTGTTAAAATAATTAAAATGGATATAATTTAGTAATTTAAATTGGGTTACTTGATCAGAAATGTCGGAAAGGTGACCATTCCAAGTGTTTACAATTCAGTCGTCTCATTTAACATATCTACAAATTTAAAAATGTTTTCTTGTAACTCATCATCATCATCATCATCATCATCATCATCATCAACATCATCATCATCAACAACAACAACTGTTTCCAGTCCATGGCCATGTCAGTTTAATAAAATACCTCAATCTTCCTCTACTACCCTTACACTATTCTTTCTCCTTCAATTGCTTCCATTGCTCTCCTCTTATTTGCACACTTTTTGTTATCTCCTATTCCCAACTATTTCTTGGCCTCCCTTGCGGTCTTTTTCTTGCATACATCATCCCATAATTTTCTTTGGCATCCTATCCTCCTTTATTCTCATAACAAAATCATACCCTCTCCTGCAAACAACAAAACCTAATCGTGCCTATTACCGCTTCGGTGTCCGCATGGTATAAGGCGCTACTCTTGCAGTAGACTAGACTTCCGATGACGGTGCGATTGAGGTTCGAATCTAGGTCAGGTGTACTGAGGGTGGTTTTCCCCCAAATGGTTTTAAACTTTCTCTACACAAATGTGGGTACATTTCCTCTAAATATAACCTTTCTAATCCCTAAAACTTTCGGAGCTAGTAGTACATAAGCGTTTAACCAAAATGGGTAGTAAGACGTGGTGCTAATTAAAAAAAAAATCGAGCCTGTTAACGAAGTATCAATCTGAACAAGGCTGGGACTGTACTTCTCTTAAAACAATGACAGCCCGAACTTGTAAGACATATTTTCAAATGGAGCGCAAATGCTGTAACGATGGGGGATGCTAAATGTATTACATAGTGATAATAAATAATATCGCAGCACGGTAAGCTCTTCTCGACCTTTCTTTGTTGTGCGCAAATAATCTTTAAAGAGGTGGAATATTATACACGGACAAAGAGAAAGGCAAAGGGTGGAAAAACAAATAAAATAAACAAACCCAATATGGTGACTTAATTATTTTTTAACACCGCGTCTTACAAACCGTTCGGGTTTTGCGCTCATGCTCTAATTACGGTAGTGATTTTAGTGTTTAGGAAGGCTATATTTAGAGGAAGTGTAACCGCATTTGCGTGTAGGGATGGTGGAAATCCATTTGGAAAAAAACACTCTCAGTACATCCGAATGAGATTCGAACCTCGATCTCCCCGTCATTGGCAGTTTAATCTACTGAGAGAGTAGTACCTGAGACCATGCGGCCACTGAAGCTAGTTCTTAGAATTAAACGTGGAGCATAGCCCACATTGATGGTCACGTGGGCAATAAACTAACTTGATTTTGAGTTTTGACGTAACGGGAAGTTTGGGGTTTGAATCCCGGTGACTGTTCTGATGGGGCTTATTCCTATATACGCTCTACCTCCTTGCAAATACGGGTACATTATTTTTCTGTATTATACCTTTCTCATCCTTACTCCATTAGTGTAATTGTATTTGGATAGGCTAGACGAGTAGTAAGACGTGCTGAATTATAAAACACAGGTGTATAATTCCTCTGCTTCGTTGGCTGAATGGACTAAGGCGTCACTTTCACAATAAACTGGACTGCCGATGATGAGATTGGGGTTTGAATCTCGGTCGTGTTTGTTAAGGGTTGTTTATCTTTGTTTTCTCACTTTCCTTCCAGGAGAATGTGGATATACTTACTGTGGATTAAACCTTCTTCAACCCTAAAGTTACAAAATAAATCAATAGATAATGCACACCACACCGACTTTCTATCTCTCTTGAATTAAAATATAAACATACTTAACCAAAAACTTGTAAGATCAGTGAAACGAAATAATATCCAATGTTACAGACACACTAAAAATGAAATAATATATCCTGTTACAGGAATATAGAGAAGTGGAGCATCTCTGTCCACCAACGAGCATAACAATCAATTTTCTATTTCTAAGTATTACATAATATATATATAGTTTCTTATTATTTTTATTATTATTATTACTGCTACTATTGGGTGTTCTGTCCCACGACAGATCCATTCCTTTTGTCAGTTAAATGAGACCGCCAATGCGACTTGTCCTCTGCCTCCTCCATCAGCTCCCAGAATTTTATTACTTCCTTCAAGTCATCTGATATTTGAATCCTCCTTTCTGAGCTCCTCTTTCTCTCAACATTTCCTTTTATGACGTCGTGCAGAAGACAGTTCCTCCTAAGGATGTGTCCGATATTATTCGCTTTGTGCCGAAGAATCACATCCAAAATGAACCTCCTCTCACCCACTCTACTTAGGAATTCTTTACTTGTCACCCTGTCTGTCCATCTGATCTTCTCAAGTAGTCTCCAGTACCACGTTTCAAAGAGCTTCAAATTTTTTTTTTCCATCTTCCTAGGAGTCAAAAGTTCTGCTCCATAAAGCGCGATGTTACAAATGAAGCATTTCATCAGTTTATTCCTCGGTTCCAAACTCCACTTGCTGGTCGGCGGTAGGCTATTATTGTTGCAAGCTTCCTTAGCCATGGCGATCCTTGACGTAATTTACCTGCTGTATTAGGCATCCATTGTCAGAAAACTTCTCAGGTACTTGAAACGCTCTATGTTTTCCAAATCCTGGTTTTCAATTTTGATTTTCATCGGCTCTTTATTTTTTTAAATCCCCCTCACTTTTGAGTTCTCAATGTTGATCTTCATGCCATATCTTCTCCACCAGCCGGTCCATTATTTCCTCCCCCTCTTCTTTATTTTTGGGCCAGCAGTGCTAGTTAATCTACATATTTTATTGTGTTGATGACACGTCCTCCTATCCTGAAATTTCCTCGCCACTCTAGGACATCCTTGACCAGCCACTCTCCATACAACTTGAACAGACTGGGTGACAAACAGCATCTCTGTCTTACTTCTCTTCCTGTATCTTCGCTGTTGGTTTCTCTATCATTTAGCCTCAGCTTCACTCGCTGTCCCAGGTTGGCAATTAGCCTTCTGTCCCTTCAGGATATGTCGATCTTCTTGAGTGTTTCTACCAATTTCTTCCATTTAACTCTATAGAACAACCTGTTCCAGTCAATGAAACCAATGTAGACTTCTTCCTTGACTTGCTTATAGCTCATAAACTATTGGTTTTATAAGAAATATTTTCTCAGGTTAGAATATTTTTAATTTTAACAGTTTTACAACTTTACGATGATAAGTTATCTCATATTTCCAATAGTTGCGGAGATAGAGCCTAATCAAAATTGGAAACCTTCAAAGTCATTATCATGGAAAAATGAAAATTTCCATTGGGTTTGTAATGTTAAACAGTGTCTGGATATCAAATTTAATAAAATTCTTAGAGCATATTTTGAGAAAATTGATTTTTTTCTCTCTTTCTGCCCTCAGATAAACTACCCTTAGTTTTAGGGTTAGATATCTAATGCCAAAAAATCCTTGGGGGAACTTCTGAAAACCCTATATAACAAGTTTTATCCTTATCAGTAAAATAGTTTCAGCTCTTGCCCGAAACGGGCATACAGATGGTATCGCAAAAACAGCTTTTTTCTTTCCAGGGGTCATGAAACTTCAAAATTTATCAACATTACAAGTTTAATTTTTTTTTACTATAATAATACCTCTCTCCTCGAGAGATCGAGAGAAATTAAAATGTAGGCATATATATATATAATCTACGCGTGATTCTTTCACCACTTAACGAAGAGGTGATATCTTATCTTAAAGAAAATCATTCTCAACAGATTTACATTTTTTCCCTCTTGTTTTGTGTTTTTATCTTTTAGGAAGTTGCGCTGTATGTTTCACACTCCCCTCTTGAAGAATATCGACATAATTAAACCTTGTTTGAGGGAATGAGTGTTAAAGACAAATTTTCTAGGCAGCCATTTAAAGCGGCAGCTGTGTAACTTGTGAACAGTGTTTCTCTTTTTCCAGACATGACGGAAGTTTTAAACTGTGAACATTTCACTCTGTTCACAGTATTTTTTTTTTATTGGTTTAGTTCCTTCTTTCCTGTAACACCTCACCTTGCTTGTTTCTAATATGGAGGAGATCAAGAACAGATTGTAATCGTTCACTGTGAACGGATTTTACCTCCCAAGTTAAAAGAGGTTATTTAAAATAGAATATGGGCTTGGAAGGATCTACTATGAGTTAATAGTTTTTCAACATTTTATCACATCTATAAATGGGTTTGAATCGGCTACTTTATTCGATACGCATATACATATCCTAATATTTAAATTGAAAAATTACACCTGGGCATGGGAATCAAACCCGGTACTTTTAAATTGGTATTCCAATGCTCCTACCACTGAGCGATCTAGGAATCATCTCATGCCCAGGGTCTTTCTTCACTCATATTTTAAGGCAGAGTCTGTGATGGACGTGCGGAAATCGTTATCTACATGTGTGTGATCAATAAAGATCACGAGCTATCAGATAACGCAGCCACCTTCGACTCTGTAGGCGCTTATACTGCCAAGAGTACAATTACGACTGTACGAATGTGTATACCTTAATGGATTAATCTACAAGATATTCTGTTTGTTGAGTACGGTTATAGATGCATCTACATGTCATATTTTAAATTGAAGAATGACACCTAGAAACGGGAATCGAACTCTGGACCTTTGGCTTAGAACGCCAATGTTCCTACCGCTGAGCTATCCAGAAGGAGTAATTTCATGTTCAGGACTATTATTCACTTGTATTTTATTTACACACGTCCATCACAGACTATGCCTTATAATATGAGTGAAGAATGACCCTGGGCCAAGGACAACTTCTTGATAGCTCAGTGGTTTTAACATTGGCGTACCCAGGAATCTGGTTTCGTGGGAGTCGCGTCCTTGATGAAGTTCCATGAGTTTCGCCTTTGCTGCTAGGGCCAATCGCAAGGCCTGTTCTTATGTAGCGGTAAGTGTCGGCGTATTTACGGTGTCCTGTGAGGCCCAGGCTGCTTCCCCCGATGAGGCATTGAATGCCTGAAGGAGTTGCATCGTAGAAAGATTCTAAGCCCCAGCACCTGAAGTCTGGGCACCTTGACTCGTTTCTCCAAACCGGTCGGTTATTTGGCGAGTAGCAACTGTAGCTGGGCGGACATGTTCCGGTCCGTCATCTCTCTCGGGTGTCGTCGGGCGTAGACTGCTCGTGGTTCTTGGCTCGCCAGACGGGTGAGATATCCAAAGTCTGGTTGTGCTAGAAGTTCTGGTGTGGCTAGTCTTGACGGAGAATCGAAGCAGGAGCGTGCTTAGGCGTCAAATTTTACTGGAGTCCTTGTAGGGGATGTGCAGCTCAAAGTACCGAGAGTAGACTCCCATATTCAGGTGTTATTATTCAATATAAAGAATATACTTTATTTACACACTCAATGAACATTAACAAGTTTTATGGTAGCTCATTTAAAAATCATGGCTCAATTCTTTTTAAAAAGACGCCTCTTTATTTTAATTCCTAACCACATGGCATTCTTTTTAAAACATAGGTTTATTTACCCCAGTAAATATAAATCTTTTGGATTTTGACAGATTTTTGTGGAAACATATTCAAAGTCAAGTGATATAATCATTTTGAAACAATACCAGGAGGTAAATAGGGAAAAACTGTTTATGTTGGTCTCACTGTGTCAACAAAAGCCTTTTCGTACAGTAAGGTAGTAAGTACCTCTCTAATTCATGTTTTATTTTAAAATTTAAATTGTTCTCAATGTTATTAGTTAAAATGAAATAAAACACATTCATGATACAGAGTTTTATGTTACTGAAATAATAAAATACTCTTATAATATATTTTTTTAAATTAGGTATACCATTAGTGAACAATTTAATAGAATAATAATGATAATTCATTTGAACACATTTGGCAGTGTATTTTAATTAAATTGAACATTTACTTTTTTGTGTTCCGGGTGATGGACTTTGTGGCATTATAAATTGATTAACTATAAACAAATACTAATGTAAATATTATTTATTTTGCATGATTTAAAAATCACACTATCCTAAGGTAAATAATCTTGTAAATTTTAAATTTAGTAAATTTAATGTTAAATCTATTTTGGTCGTACACAACATAACTAAATTAATCTAGATACATAGTTTTTTTTATTGGATACTACACGTCTTAGTAACAGTTCGGGCTATAATCATGTGAGATAATCATTACAATAATGTTTAAGATGATTAAGGTTACATTTTATAAGAAGCTTACCCGCATTTGAGTGAAGGGGAAGTGCAAAACCATTTAAGAGAAAACAGCCTCAATCTACCGGGCGAAGATTCAAACCCCTTATTTTTCTATCACTGGCCATATATTTATATTGCAAAAGTTATGACTTAGACAACTAAACCACCGAAGCAGGTTACTCAAACAAAAGTACTCTCCTAATAATTTCTAATGCTAGTTAGTCGTACTTATGAATCTAAAAAAATAATTTTAGTCCCTTAAAACACTATTGCTCTCATCTGAAGCTAACACAAACTTTATGGGAATCCGTTTTAGTTTTAGATCGATTTATGGGAAAAGTTCTCAGCAGTTCTAACTAAACACACTAAAGATAAATATCCCCTAGCGTTCGATGTGTGTTTACCTATTGAAAAGGGAAGTTTATCTATTTGTTACCCATTTAACGGGTTTAGTTTTCAAAACTTACTTATTATATGGCATTAGTAATTCATAAGTTCATTGCTGCATTAAAAAAAGTACGCCACCTATCCATATTTTGAGTTCTATTCAAACCTCCTCATTACACCCTATCCCATATCTTGAGCTAGTTATATCCAGTCCACCTCATTACATCTTATCCCTATCTTGAGCTAGTTCTATCCAGTCCACCTCATTATACCCTATCCCTATCTTGGACTAGTTCTATCCAGTCTACCTCACTACACCCTATCCCTCTATGTACAATCCTGAGCTAGCTATGGAAATCATCTATGGCAACTAATAAATTAAAATAACTCAAATATTTGAGACAAAATATTACTTAGTACAAAAAAATGAGTTCACAAAAGAACGCTAAACATTGACAACGCAATCTTACCTAAGCACGATCAAAATACAAGTTAAATGAAGTAATAGACATTGTTACAGAAACATGTTGGATAAAAAGATTACCACATTTCACCAAAGAGCATATGAAATGATATACATTGATACAAAAACATATTAAATGTTGAGAACAATGTCTTAGCAAATTAATTCACGGCCCTCAACCAATGCTGCAAGAATTTATTTATTTTAATTGTTATGTCACTTTTGGATACTTTAATACTTAGCTATATATTATTCACAATACTATGAATCACCTTTAATATTATCTTTAGTTTTTGTTTTGATAATTTTTAGAATTTTTTCTTCTGCCTTTACAAAGTTTAAGTTTTCAATAAGGTCGAGAAGGCTTTTATCTATAAGATTATAAATATTGAAGTCCCCCTCTATTTCCCAGCACCTGATATTTTAATAACAAACTTTAAATCTATTTTTGTTATATGTAGGAGGCTCCTTTTACCAACTAGGAAAATGAATTATTTCCCATGCCAAAAAGAAGATTTTTCGATAATTCTGGAGCTATATTAAGTTACCACCCCTTCCCCTATTCAGATCCCACATTCCCATTTAGAATTTTTGAATAATATTTAGTTATCTTTTATGGTTTTTTATGTGCCAAATTTCAATTTGTAGCCACATAAAAAATATTATTTAGTATTGGTTATAAACATTTGAAGCTCTTCTATTTCCTGGAAGGATAGAGGAAGATAGATTGTTTATACACCCCTCCCCTATTTCCCGGTGTCCCATTTAAATGTTTTAAATGTTCTTACTTTTATATTATTTTTTGGAGTGGCCCCTCTGACTGCCTGCTTATTTTAATTTTCTACCACACTGATAAGTAGCTGTTTCGATAAGTTTTGGGAGTTTTAAACCCCTCCACCCTTTTTTACCAACTAGAAATCTAATATTTCAAGATTTATTAGGTTATCTGGACTGCCAAATTTTAATGTTCTACTACAGGCTAAAAGTGTTTGCTCGAAACCCCATTTTGAAATTTCCCTATTTTTTAAATTTTATGTTTATATAAAGTAATCCCTATACCTTTCTTCCCAATTTCAACTGTCCATCTCATAGAGCATATTTTTTGACGATCATAATTTTCCAACCCCAATTTTTCCTCCTTCAGGGTTGAATTTTACAAAAACCCTTCGTATCAGATGTCAAATTTCAATATTGGATTTTAGTACACACCAAATAATATTAATTTTTGTTTAGATTTATACATAAAAAATTATCTTATCTTTTAATATGTGAGCTAAAAACAAAATTATGTTAATACTGTGGTAAGAGAAGCAACAAGAAACTTATAACAACCTCCGTCTTGGAATCCCTGATGATACATTCCAAAGTGTTTCTACAAGTGGTTTTACTTAAAACTCGTAGCAAATTTCCACTTCAGAGCGAGTACAATCTTAGACGAGTAGTACGAGTTCCACGATACCACAAAGTCTACTGTGACCAATGTGTAAAAAACACACACACTCTTGGATTAAAATGTGGCAGACTTGTTATTTTCTTTCTTCATTAAAACATCTGAGTGGAAAATGAGAGCAAGGAAGGTACTTGGATCCTGAATGAGTCTGAAAACCTCTACTAGTTATACATTTAATTAAAACACACCATTTAAAGACATTAAACGAAAATAAATGTTAGAACACACTCATACACTCCTTTTACCCTGAACGGTAGCAGTCTTAACTTGATGGATTAAATTATGGCCCTATCATAGCTGAACAAAGCAGGGTAAAATTGCTACCTTAAATGATAAAAAAATAGTACATACTTTATCATAAATTATATCATAGTTTGGGACAAATCATGGAACCATTAATTAATTTAAATACATAAATATGCATACGATAATCTTTAGAAAGTTAAACTGGTTGTATTCACAATAATTTTAGCCGTTTGGAATAAAATATATATTATTAAAATTTTTACATTGATAAATGATGGAATTTCGTTGATTTATCTTCAAAAATAAAAATCTGATATTACTTATGTTTTTAAACAGTTTATGTTACTCATTACGTGATGTTCTTGAGTTGATTTTGTTATTAATGTAAGTTAGATGCTCTCTGATCTATCAGAGTAATTAGAGCTTCTCATGAATTGATTTGCTTAAGCCTCCAGTGTTTTTATATAATTCACTCAATCCTCCAGTGTTTTGCTATAATTCACTCAATCCTTCAGTTTTCTTTCTATAACTCCTATAAGTTATCCAAGCCTCTAGGTTTTTGCTAAAACTACCAAAGCTAGACTAGAGGAAAAGGCTGATTAATGTAGCCTACTGAATCCCTTTTAGCCTCTTTTAAATAAAGGCTACAAGGGAAAAGGAGGAAAGTCATATTACACACATTTTCCAGGACAATTATCTTTTATATCCCAAACTCCATATAGACAACATCAAATAAATTTTTTAAATAATTTAAATGAAATAAAAAATTTAATTTTAACCATAATCTAAAGGCCTCGTGATTGTCTAACTGATGGCCCTATTAACTTGGTTCGAGTTAAAATAGGACTTTATCCCTTTCTCTACTAAACCCTTCAAATATAATCTGCTAATGTGCATTTATAACTGGCATATTTACAAATAAAAACATGGTCAATCTCGATTGTAACGGTAATACCGCTTCAGGACTATTAACCATTGCGTGCTATTGATTTAGTGGTAAATAACAAACAAAATACTTTTATTTTAATAATTAATCTATAATCGGTCCCCTTAAGTTCATTTTGAAAATTATTTAACATAATTTATTCATTCTCATAGGTGGGCATGTAGACTAAATGTAAAGCTCGCATACTTTTCGTTGTCTGGGAGATTGGTATTCAAACTTATGCCGGATATATTGAAGATACATTTCCTATAAGTTCTAACTTCATCATACCTAAATTCATCTTATAATTAAAACCGTAGTTAGAATGGATAGTAGCACGAGTGACTAATAAAAAATTTATATTTTTCTAACATTATATAATGATCATCATTACGACTTTAGTTTTAATTGAATAAAAACTAGAACATATTTTTTAGTCGTATATCAGATACTCTGTGTCCAAAACCTTAGTTCAATCAGTAGCGTATCGGTCTAGTGAGCTAGGGGTCCCAGGTTCGATTCCCAGCATGGTTGAACATTTATTATTGATGAAAAATATGGGTTTACACTTTCACATTGATAAATTAACAGTCAGGGACAGGATGTTGTGCCTGTCTTGAGTCTTGTTATCACGACCTGTTGTATGGCAAGTCGCGGACCGCTCGTGGTTTGTAGATTCGCGAGCATGTGGTTTGTAGATTTAATAGCCATAATCATTCCCACGACGCGTGGTTTCACTCTACTCGTGTCTGTGGATAGGTCACGGTGCTCATGCCACTACTGGCTCGTCATCAGCCGAACCACAGGTCTTTGATGTTTCAAGCATTTACCGACAATTCACGGGAACGCCCGAGCCGTACCGAGCCAACGGGCATCTATCGGTCCCACGACCTGTGATAATGTAATATACGAACCGAATACGTCCAAACACGTGCCGTGGGAACGGGTCTTTAGATTACAAGGCATATGAAGAAGCTATGACAGACCTAGCCAGCCGGTAGGGGAAAATATATGGCTTGAATAAAAAATTCTGCCACAGGCTGGAAACAGAGATAGATGTTAAAAATAATAATTAGACACTCTGTTACACACACCCGAAGAAGGTTAATTTTAGAAAATATAATTATTATGGAGGCAATAATCTACAATATTTTGGCTTTTGACAACGTTATGATTCAATTATCTACTAAGCCACTAAAAAATCAGAATTCTATAAAAAAATAGATTATATTTTAAGTAGTGCTTTAAAAATACTGTCATTTAACTACTATAAATCCCGGTAAAGTTTGTATCAATGATTAATTTAGTTCATAATATGTTAATATTATTTCACATTCAATTTTTAAATTCAAAATCTCTTTCAAATCATTATAGGGTGCAACAATAAACATTTTTAACAGCCAAAGGACTTTTATGAAAAGATGAGAATATAATAGCTGTAGTAATAATTTTACATCTGGTAGACCCGTTAAAATAGTTTATAACTTTCCTAGCGAGGCGAGTTATTGTTAATGGTCACTTGACCATTTGGAATTTTGTCTGTTTTTTTCCGCTATGACTGTAAAAATCTTCGACCAACTTTAACGAAACTTGGTAGAGAAATTCTTTGAACCTAGGCTGATTGATGTATATAGGCCTTAATACTTTGTCAATCTGGTTAACTATTTCAATATGTCATCCGATCAAAAAGCTATTAGTTTAATATGTAGCTCATATCAGGGTAATTTTAATTCTATATTCTAAAAAATCGATCGTGTACCCAAAGCGTTTTTTTTAATTGGAAATATTTTTACAAACCTGATGTCTTAAGCTATGTGAACAACGGCTATCCTCTATGATTATAGAATTCTAATGAATATAACACTAATTTGTTTTTTGACTAACTTTATCACCAAGGAGAAACATCACCTTCGAATCCAAGGGGAAATTATACAAGATAATTAAACTTTAAATACAAAGTGTAATTAGGAGACATAAAACTTGAAAACCAAAGAGAAATCATAGAAGATTTTAAAACTTGAAATCCAAAGAGGAATTACAGGAGATGTTCAATTTGAAATCCAAAGAGAAATTGTACAAATATTTTAACTTGAAATACAAAGAGGAATTACAGGAGACATTCAACTTGAAATCCAAACATAAACTATATACGATTTTTAAGCTTGAATTCCAAAGAAGAATTACAGGAGATATTCAACTTTAAATCCAAATAGAAACCATACATGATTTTTAAACTTGAATTCCAAAGAGGAATTACAGGAAATATTAATCTAAAATTCTAATATAAATTAATACAGGAGATTTCAACTTAAAACTCAAAGATAAATCTTAACACTGTAGTAAGGGTATGAATATAAAATCGTTCTTATTATGATGTACTTAACCTTTTTTCTTAATTCAGGGGAGCGAGTTCTATCATTCACATACCTACTAATTATAGCTTTACCAGGCGGATTAATGTTTATTATTATTACTTATATTACAGCAATTATTTCATTCTACCCTTATAAAAGAGCTCAGTGGACCACTGAAAGGGTTAGCTTTTCCTTCAGGAAATGTGTTTCTTCTCCTTCTTTCACGAGTCTAAAAACACAAAAGTGAGTGCCAACAAACGGGACCAATGTGTCTATACCTGGTGCTAGCGGGCCAAGTATGACAAGTGACCAAGTGACGTCATCCGATAGAACTCACCACAGCCAACTTCGTCTTCCCCGTCGGCACAGTCAGCGTTCCTGTCGCACCTCCGCACCAGGTCCACGCAAGAGTTGCTACACCGGAACTCGTTGGGGAGACAGCCTAAGTGAACAAACAAACAAACAAACAAACAAATAAATACATAGATTTTTTTTTTATCAACGCGTCTTACTAAACGTATGGGTTATTGGCTTAAGTATCTAATCACGTTAATGGTTTTAGGGATTAGGGAGGTAATATTTGTAAGAAATGTAATCATATTTGCGTGGAAGGAGAGGGGAAAGCCATTTCGGAAAAATAACCCTCAGTTCACCTGATCTAGATTCGAGCCTCGTTCTCTCCGTCACCAGCCGTCTAGTTTACTGCAAGAGTAGTGCGTATGGCCACCGAAGCAGGTAAAAATATTACATTAAACTAGTGAGGAAACGTATATTGAAATATTTAAGAATGGTGACCTATGACCTTAAAAGTAGGTGTTGAAAGAGGGTTGAGGAAGGTGGCACCTAGAGCGTATCACACATAGTACATGCTAAGAGCGTGCATCATAGCAGGATCAACACAGCTCCCAGCTGGCGTGAGGTACTGGAGGTAAAGGGTAAATAAAAGACCCAATATCTACCAAAAATGTGTGCAGTGCGGTATACACCCCTAAAGACAGAGCTAAAAACGACTGTTGTGTGAAATATTATGAAAACTGCTTAGGGTATTACAACGAATCTTTGTATACTACGGCATATTCGAATGATTACTCGAAATTTTCCGCGGTGACGATGGAGGACAAAGCGACAAAGTGTCTTGTTAATAACTACATTATGTCCCTATTAAGACAGAATAAAGATTATTGCATAGTGCTTATCTGTGAAGCCATTCTAAAATGATCAAAAACGTCCTATTCCCTGCAGTTTTTATCCAAATATCATTTAATATTTCAATAGTGTTCTTTATTAGGAATATCTATTAGCTCTTTATCTCCATTAATGTTTAATCAGAAATTATCCAAGTGCAGTAGTTTTCGTGTAAATTAACTATTTCGAGCCGACTGTATCACAGAATTGATGTGTATGTGATGTACACTCTTAAGGTTAGTAAGTGTATATGTTACACCCACTTAGTGAAACTGTCCCATTTCGTGAATTAGGTGAAATTTCTGCCCATTCTGTGAACTTATCTTTTCTCTTGACCACTTAAAGAACTGGGCAAAAATTGCATAAACTCTTGCATATTTCAAGAACTGTAAATTATTTATATTTCATCTATAGCAGTGGTTCTCAACATTTTTCCCTTGCGTACTTGGCAGCCGATTTCCATCAATTGTGCCCTTAATATTAGCAAAATGTTTAATTAGTGCAGTTGTAGTTATTTCTAGTCTATTTGTTGCAACTGAAAATAAATGGTCTAATGATGGGATGTAATAATAAGGTAGAATATATTTTTACATTGTAAAGAAAAAGTTACAATAAAAACTAAAATATTTAACTTATTTAATAATCTATTAATATGATTTTATTATAAAACTATTTTATGTTTTAAATTAAATCATTCTCTCAAGGTCAAATATAGAAGAAAACCAACACCGCCTCTCGTCATATCGTTAAGTTAATTTAATAACTTTTGACTGATATTTTATTATACACTGCTGGCATATTATGTAGCTCTTTTTCACGCATAGCCAAATATCCTGTCACGTACCCCTGGGGGTACGTGTACACCACGTTTGGAACCGCTGATCTATAGCATAGTAACTGTCCGACATCTTATCTCAGTTAGTAGCGTGTCTTCGTACTGAGCTAAAGGTCTCGGGCTCGATTCCTGACATGGCCGAAAAGAATTTCATTGGTGAAGTGTGAGTTTAATCTTTCATTGTGACGAATTAACGGTCGGGGACTGGATGTTGTGCCTGTCCTAGTCTTAAGTTATATTACAAGGCATGTGAAGCTACGACAGGCCTAGCAAGTCTGTAGTGGGAAATATATGACTTGAATAAAAAAACTGACCCAGGCAATAGGCTGGAAACAAAAATGGATGTAAAAACTTAATTAACATTAATCAAAGGCACGTTAACACAGGAATATTTTTCCTCTAGCTTGTTTATGGGCTGGGTAACTCCAAACGCTGCCCAATTCATGAAGTGGACGAGTCTTTGTTTGGTCCGTGAAATTGACAAACGAAGAAGCCAGTTCATGGAATGGCCAGAAAATTGTCCATGTCATGAAATGGCCATCTTCATTTTTCGAGTGTAACAGATACAAAAAGACATCAAATAAATGGCTAAGGGAAAGCGAGATGGATCAAATCTGTTAAGAAATCCTTGAGTATCCAAATTTAAAAGTCGGTATACATCAAGATTGGTTAGGTACTAGACTGAATATCACCTCTGAGAGAACTGCACGTCTTATGGAGAAAAGCTTTATCTTAGCTCTCTTCCGTTTAACTGTACCCAAATCTCCTCGCTTTAACCTATATAGAAAAGTGGTGTGCTGGGGTAGTAGGGAGATACTGGCAACATCGCCAAACCAGCGTTGCAAAAATTGTCTTACATTTAAGAGAAAATTGAAAACAGGAAAACCAGATGATGACAACGATTTTTCCAAATAGTAGTCTTCCTTTCTTCCTTTCCCCCCAGAGAATATATTAAGTGTAGTCAGGCCGTAAATATTTTAATCTTTAATATAATATTATACTGAAGCTGGCGTAAAGCCTGAAAAGGCTTACCCAAATTTAAATAAATAAAATATAAAACTAAACGACACTGAGAAAAAATATTTTAAAAAACTATTTAATTTAATATAAATCCATATGGATTCTTGAAAAAAAGATATTAATTTAATTTTTAAACCTTTGTCCACGATGTTTACGAATCAAGCTTTTTTTTTTGTTGCTAAACTACAATTTCATCTGTTCATTTTTTATGGTGTTTGGTGAATTAAAATGAAACTAAAACTGGGAAGATTGAGATATCTCTATTTCTTTCCTTCTAGTTTGACAATTGAACATTTTACCCTTTCTACATGAATCAGAGGCAGACCGGAGACTCTCTAGCGTGTGCTTAAGCCCCCCTCCAACCAATCTCCTCCACGGACTCGGGTAAGACCTGCTAAGAGTGTAATAAATCACAGCATTGGCTGGACGTGGCCCTTATCTAGGTCTAAGTGCCCTTTCGGAATGTATTGAACTGGTGGGAGTTTCTATAAAACATGTCCTTGAGTATAGTCGGATATCCGTAGAAACAACTTTATTATAGAGGCTTATATAACTTGACCTCAAGTATAGCCGAATAAAGAACTTTATTATAAAGCCTTATACAATTTGACCTCAAGTATTAGGAACTTTATTATAAAGCATTCAATGGCTTGACCTCAAGTATAGCCGTATTAGGAACTTTATTATAAAGCCTTATATAACTTTACCTCAAGTATAGCCCAATAAGGAACTTTATTATAAAGCCTTATATAACTTGACCTTAAGTATAGCCAGATATGTGTAGTTATATTATGTAAGTATGTAATTGTATATATTTATAAAAACAGGTAGTCAATAGTGATTAAAACATAATATATTAACCTTTGAACTACTCAAATTAATCTTCCCTTTCAAAAGTTATTGGTGCAGAGCACGTAGCTTAGCTTATGAACACATGTTATGTATAGTATTTTTATTTGTTAGTAGTAGCTAATGTGAACATCTTAACCAACCAGATTATTTCACCTGAAGTAATATACCTAACCAGTCTTACTGCCTAGATTTTATTTGCTAGCTTAATAACACTGAATCAATAAGTAGGGCGTCTGCTTATTTACAGTCCAATTTTCATAAGTAGAGCCTTATATGTCAGCTAGAAAAATTTTAAATTTATTTTCACGCATTAATATTTCAAGTCATGTGACATGCAGCTGTCACTTTAGATAGGCTATATATTATCGATACTTATAAAATAAAACTGATAATGTAGTAAAATGTTATCAATATTTTCCGAAATAAGGTTCATCTTCTAATAAGTCCTTCCTCCCAAAGTTCTACTGTATCTAAGTGTATCGGGCTCTATTTACAGCTAGGCCAATCTTTTTTTTATTGCCAGGGTCTGTATTTTTTCTATTTTAGAGTGAACTTCGTTTGTAAATTGTGTTCTTTAGTAATAATCCTGAAATTGAAAAATGAGACGTAGACACGTGACTTGAACCCGGGACCTTTGACTTAATACGTCAATGCTCTAACCTCTGAGCTATCCAGGAATCTTCCTGTACCCAGGGTAATTCTTTACTCATATTTTAAGGCAGAGTCTGTGATGGATTAGTATTCATTAAGTTATACCAGAGAAGAACGAACTAATAAATGTTATATGGTAAAATGTTTACGTCACTACCACTGGGAGTCGAACCAGGATCTAGAGACATATGGTTAATAACTATAATCACTTAGCCACACCGTATTCAGTAGATTTTGAGCTGTCCGATAAGTTTCGTCTTGTGGCGGACCGATTGTAACCAGCGAAAAAATGAAATTCGACATTCCTGGGAGATTCCTCAATCCTTTCCTCTCGGAGGTCCACGTTGAATAAAAAGAGGAATGATGGAGGGATTGTAGTGTTGGCAGAATGTCACGTGAGAGGGATTTTAAATTACGGTGGAAGGCAACGCCAATCAAGGTATATTATTTTTTATGGTGTCCATATTAAATACCTTTTTGTCAGCCAAAATAAATAGAATGCTGCTACAGTAGATACATTTGGTTTGATTTTCAGAGAATAGTAATATGAAGAGGTTCTTGAATATTTGTCACGAGTATACCGACATTTCCAGAGAAACTTTTTAAATGAGGAGAATAAGTCATGACCAAATTACACCATGCCAATAACATATAATAGAGAACCGTTAAGATGACGAGATGTAGAGAATTAAACTAATAATACATGCTGATGCAAGATTAAATTTTAATTTGGTCAAAAACAGTCTTTGCTAAAAAAAAACCTGAAAGAATACAGACCTAGGCTCTTGTTCCATTCCATCTAACCTTGGCATTGCTATGTTAGCTATCATTTACCCGATACATACTTTTCACTGTCACTGGCTAACCGAGTTCTGGGTGCCAAACCGAATACAAAAGAGAACATTAATCATCCTCATCATCATGAACAGCTTCCAGCCACTGGGTGCGTCTGTTTGGTGCATAGGACTCTCTACCACCTTCTTTCCTCCCACCCCCTATCTCCCTCCACCTTAGTCCAGTCCTCTCCTCTTTTCTCCACACTCCTCCTTACTCCCTTCAGCCATCTGTCCCTTGGTCTTCCTTTAGGCCTCTTACCCCCCACCGCCATATCCAACACCCTCTTGGGCATCCTTTCCCTCTCCATTCCTCTCAAATGGCCAGACCACCTTAGTCGTGCCTTCTCTATCCTGTCCTGACTTTCCCTCTCCATTCCTCTCACATGGCCAGACCACCTTAGTCGTGCCTTCTCTATCCTGTCCTGGCTTTCCCTCTCCATATCCTCTCACATGGCCAGACCACCTTAATCGTGCCTTCTCTATCCTGTCCTGACTTTTCCTTTATTATTCCTCTTACTCTCTCATTTACCCCAATATACAATAAATCTAGTAGTGATAACGGAATGCTATATGGCTAACCGGATTCAATTGAGAACGTCTAGAGTAACATAGAAAACAATAAGTAATTAGGATTAAATTAAACCAGAAAATATTACTGGACTTGCTTAAGTAAGTTAGTATAATTTAAAATTTCTTCAAAGATGAAAAAAACAAGAGGAAAAGCAACAAAAGGAATTAAAACAAGAGTTTATCCCAGTTGGATTTTCATCTTCTGACGTGAATGACTAATGGTTTGGTACCTCATAGCACAAAGTTGACAGGAGAGGAGCGAGAAAATGCATTTTCCACACACTCACTAATCCGCCATTATTAAACCCTTCTCCTTCTCTCTTTCTCGCAGGAAGCCCTTTTGAAAATGAATGAATGGGGCGACTCTCTCCTCATTCCCCACCTTACCCCTATCCACCCTCCACCCTGTCTTGTCCAAAGCGTGTCGATGCGGTGATTAATGACGGGGAATCTCTAAATAATTTCTCTATTACTCTGTCTTCATACTGCCTCCCATTACAGCTCGAAAGTAACAGTTTGTTTTGTAGAGACTAGATCTGACACAGGAAGATAAAAGAGGGGAAACATAAGCAAAAAAAAGTCACATGTAGTAGATGAAGGGGGGTATAGGGGATCATCTTGTCTCAACCAGATATAGGAAAAGGGTGGGTAAGGTGGCCACCCTAAGATCATTATTGCATTAATTATTATTTTCAGTACCCAACATATTTTAGTTATTTAAGTACTATATAACTTTTTCAAACTACTGTAAAATGGCCTGAGTGGGGTCACTTTACAAGTCTACATATGCATGGTTAAATAAACCAACATGTAATAACTGTCTATTTCTTATTTATTACAACTCAACAAAATGGATGGCTTATATATATAACTATTCAATGACCAATCTATGATTTAGTTTCGGACATTCCAGGTACCCATATTTTCCAGGAGATGTTCATATTTTATAAATTTAAATATTACCTTTGTTGTCGTATTCTTTAAATAGTATTAAAATAAAGTGTATTAAAATAGAACACTGATAATCTTCTATTTTGTGATCAGAGACATTAAATAATATTATATTAAAATGAATCTAATATAAATAGCCACGATTATTTCGTGAACGTGAAAAGGCTTTCGAGCAAAGTGAAAAAAAAAATCCAGGCTGAAAAATCAGTTGTGATTTAAATCTAATCGAATACCTCAAGGGATTAATGAAAAAACCTACATGTACACGTGCTGGGTATTAAAAAAAAATCCATATCAAACACAAAAACACAAAAGATTTTCACTCACGCAAACGTAACCGAGATGAAACTAAAAAAAAAAGTATTTCGTACTTCTCTTGTTGAAATAGCTAAAGCTTTTGTTCATAAAAATTTAAAGTGCAACATAAATCATCAAATTTCTTCTCGGAAGTTTGGAATGTTTGCACTGTAAACTACGATAGTACGATAGTAAACAACACAAACATGAATTTCGAGATTTTAAAGAAGAAGAAAACCCGAATGGCAAGTAAGACGTGATGATGATGATGATGATGATGATAATAATAATAATAATAATAATAATAATAATAATAATAATAAAGACGAAGAAACTAATTTTACGTAATAAAATTACTAGTTCAAATAAAGTAAGGCGAGATTCGATGAAGAAACTAATTTTACGTAATCAAATTACGAGTTCAATTAGAGTGTGGCGAGATTCGACGTCTTGATTTAATCTAGAAACGCCTCGGGAATAGGCCTTCTGAGCTCATTATAATTATTATAAACCTGACATTCCTGGGAGATTCCTCAATCCTTTCATCCCGGAGGTCCACGTTGAATAACAATAGTACTTAGGCGTATAACCCGAATGGGTAGTAAGCCATGGTGCTAAATAAATACATAATATATCGCTCAAAAAAAAATCCGTCAACCCTGGCTGATTTCGAACACATTAACATTGGTTCTTGAGGCGAGCCCTTTACTCACAAGACCACCAACAGCTGAAAACAGTATTGGATGTAAAAACATTGTATAAGTAAATATTGTGATAAAGTAGAATGCAATTTCTCATTTACTTAGGCTGCCCCCTTTAACAGTTTGAAAAGCAAAATTACTCCTTTACCGCATGTTGTTAGCTCGACAAAGACACTTCCATTGCGACTGTTCAAAATTTACCGTAAGAAAGGTCTTGTCAGTTCCACTAGTTATCCACTTAGAACATATCAAGCTTACATTGTCACACGCAGAAGTTGGATCCTACAACGGGGGACCTAAGTTCCAATCTCTAGTGGTCATAGTTCCTGGCTACATATTCAGAGGTCCCGAGTTCAATCCCCGGCCCTTCCAAATTTTTCTGTGAGGCAGTGGCTCTGGAAACAGATCAACTCAGCTTCATGAGGACAAATGAGGAACTACTCGATTAAAGATGTAGCGGCTCCGGTCCATAAAAGTGAGCTTAAAGGCCGCATTAAACGTAGCTGGTTGCACCACTGCTTTATGAAGTAGTTTTGCGACGCTGCGAGCTGGCAAACCTGGGATCTGCTTTCTGACGAATGATCATCTTGCAGCTCTGTGGAGAGGGAGGTATCTTACATTCCACACTTTTTGTGCTGGTTCACTTCGTGCCAAGATGTCTCGCCAACAACAAGAGGATGAAGATTTGCTTCTATTATACTGGTACTATCGAAGTTTTAAATCTTGTGGTATTGTGAAACGCAGAAAGAAACGTGCGTGGAGTGGAAATTTATGTTAAAACGGAACACTGTGATGATTTTGTCTAAATTAGATGATGATGATGATTTCCGGTATTAACTACGTAATAATGAAGACACCTATAAGCATCTTTTGTCCATCGTGTCCAAGCGGTTGACTACGCAAGATACCGCTAAGAGAAAAGTCATATCACATGAGAAGCTAAGTATCACACTAAGATTCCTTGCAACAGTTCGATCATAAAACAAAAAAAGTGATATTTTGCTTCTTTCTAGGCTTGATCATGCGCGGTAACCCATTCCAGCAGTTAGAAGAGTAGAAAGCCGATTACACGGCGCAGAAAGCAGTCATCCAATCAGACAGTGTCATAACTCATTTGATATTCGCGATGCCAGCTTTCTGATACTTCCACTGAAAATTCAGGTATATTACACGATAATCTTGCAGCACTGCAAAACAATGTCAGAAAGCAGCGCTGCAAACTTATACGTGTGATAGTGTAATTATGGCCGTCGTGCTTACCAAATGACACCCTCCACCCGCAAATGTTAGCACTACTTTCACCAACGTACGGTGGCCACTGGGCTGGTACAGCTCACTTGCGGTATGACGTCAAAGATTTTTTTTAATGTACTTAGCTGAGCATAGAGGGCCAGTCCTTGAATTCAAGATGTTCCAACCAATGAGAATAAAACTATAGGCTCAAGTCAATTAAAATCCAGTACACACAGCAGACGTAAAATATATTGGGTTCTTGATTGAAATGTTTCGTGTATTTTTTTTTTAGCAACGAAACTTACTACCCATCCGATTTAAGGTAGGATTCCCTCAGCGCGTCTCGGGTCTGCAACCAGCGAACTGGTTTCCATAGTTTGTTATGTGTCCAGTTCCTTCGAGGCGACTGCGACTGGCAACCAGAGTGAGCGTCCAGCTTCTCTACATTGCATCTGCGTCCATACTTCTTCGAGAGCACCACCAAGCAGACGTGTTATTTAATAGAGTTATATTTAGTTTTGTGTTTCATTGAGCTGGATTTGAGAATGGTCCAAGGTTTCTCCATAGAAGAGGACGAATATTTAGTTAAAGTGGTGGCAAAGCACCCATCAATTTTTTTTTACATATCTTCGCCAGTGTACCGGGACCAATATGTGAAGGACAACACATGAAAAGAGATCTCAGGAAAAGTTGGTCAATCAAGTTAGTATGTTTTATACATACTTTTCCTAAATAACTAAATACCCACTTCAATGGCCACTTGGTCTAACGCACTACTCTCATATTGGACTAGACTGCCGAAGACGGGGAGATCAGGGGTCGATTCCAGTCAGGTGCACTGAAGGTGGTTTTTCCTAAATAGTTTTCCACTCTGCCTCCACACAAATGCAGGTCCACGTCTCCCTAGATATAAAATTCCTTATCCCTAAAACCATTAGCGTAGTTAGTATATAATTGTCTAAACCGAACGGGTAGTAAGACGCAGTTCTAAAACAAATCAATAAGTTAATTAAATAATTTTAAGATCCACCCGAGTATTTGCTAACACCATTTGACACTATTTGAGGTATAAAATATATAATTGGCTCTAAATGCTTGCTACCTTTACAAGTCAACCCCTCCACCGCGAACCACAAGTGCAGAAAATCTCAAATTTAAAATTTCCCGGAAAATAGTCATTTCTGGAAATAGCCAGAAATTGCACGGTAGTGTGATTTCATGCCTTATTTACCAAATTACAGCGAAGTTGCTTTTACCTTATTTTAAAATAGTAGTTATTCAATTTTGTTGCATTTGATTAAAGATAAATAGATAAAATGTTTTCACTGGTCACGAATCCACTGTATTATAATGAAGACTCCAGGTCACCGCACTACGATTGGGGCGTCTGATCCCAACTGTATTCACCCAACTAAATTAGGTGTTATCCCTGGGTGTAGATTAACCGGAAAGTTTTTTTTTTAGCACAGCCTCTTATTACCCGCTACCCGTTAGGGCTATACATACATGTACTAATTACGCCAATGTTTTAAGGATAAGTGAGTATAAATTTAGACCAAGTGCACCCACGTTTACAATGAGGCAAAGTGACAAAACCATTTAGAAATAAAACTCTTTAGTTGATTGTTATTATTATTATTTGAGGTATTTAACTTGCACTTTATGAATTGACTGATTATATCAGCACACGAAAATTTTCTATGAGCGAAAGCAAAAAAGCCTAGACCAATTTTGCAGGGAAAGGTATTTTCACATAACTTCCATGGTTCTTTTACATGTCACAATCAACACGGGATGGACGGCTTTACTTCCCCTCTATAGGAAGTTGTGCCACGGATTTATATAGATAAATAAATCATTCGACCCTAGCTGCGTTCGAACACACTAACACTGGGTCCTGAGGCGAGCACTTTACCCCCAAGACTCCCGAAGTCAACCACTCTAGGTAGACCCAACCAGGATTTTAACCCCGATCCCCTTGATCTCCCAATTATTGACAGTGACTGTAGTGACGCCTTAGACCATGCAAACACTGAAACGAGTAGCCGGGTAAATAGTTAGCAGATTAAACTTAAATCACAAATATAATGAAGTGGAGTTCTTTGTATTCTTAATATAACAATCGAGAAACCTTATTTTTAACAATAAAATAATCTAAATTTTATATTCTTATTATATCAGTGTTAATATAAGATTATCCAGAACGGGTACTAAGGCGTGTAGTAAAGAATATTAATTATGTTTGTGTGCAAAAGTAGACAGACGTATTGTGGGTTTTATTTTATCTATTAGCACCGCACCGTTAGGATATTTATTACATGTAGGACCCACTGATTACGCTAAAGTTTTGAGGATGAGGAAGTTTGAAATTTAGAGAAAGTTACTAGCATTTCAATAAAGGCTAGGTAGTAAAGGTAGGGGTAAAGGTTCAAACCCAGCCAGGGTCGACGGATTTTTATTGAGCGATAAAAATCCTTAACACAGCTTCTTTCGGAGGGGAAGCTAAGTCGTCGATTGTGGCATGTATAAGAACTCTGAAAGGTATGTGAAAATACCTTTCTCGGTAAAATATGTAGGCCTTTTCGCTCTAGCTCGTAGAAATTCTCGTGTGCTGATATAAACAGTCGTTTCAGAAGGTGCACGTTAAACACCTCAAATATATTTTTTTTTAAACTATGGTGGAAAAAACAATTTAGGAAAGACCCCCTAATTATGCACAGCAGGAATTCTAACCTCAATCTCCAGATTATCGGAAGCCTAGTTTATTGTAAAAGTGACGCCTTATATCATGCGGCCACCGAAGAGTATCTCACGGACTTTAATTCCCCAGAAGAGTTGATCTTTATTTATAAATAAATATATCTATCTATTAAGAGTTTTATTCTTGATTTTTTTCAAGGGTCTATTATATTTCGTTCTCAGACTGTACCACCGAACTTATCCAAACACGTGTTCTTGATAAGGTAGTAGTTACCATAGAGGAAATATACTTTGTCTATGTAGTTACTAAGGGAAGGGGCAGGAGTTGAAACAGGGTTGGTATGAGAAACATGGTTTAGTTACGACAGGTTGGCACCCCTGGGAGAAAATCACTCAAGTCACAGCAACATTGGCAACGTAATAAGACTATATTAGCCCTATTATTATTATTACCAAGGATTTTCAGCAACCTATAACGTATAAACTAGGTGGGAATAGAATAATAAAGGGAAATTTTAAGGAAACAGAATCTGTTTTGAGAGAGATTTAGAAAACACCATGTGGGGAATAAATTCAATGAAGTACTTTAAGTTCCTTATATTGATCGTAAAGATAAACCATACTAGGGACAAGATTATGATTTCTTGAATTTGTGTTCCTTTATAACCAACATATATATATATATATATATATATAGTGTTATCAAAGTCACAAATCTCAAGTTTTCCAGCAATATTAATAGAATTAACTAATTTTTTAGTTGTTTAATTACACCGTGTATAATTAGTTTAACTATCTTTAATACAATTAATGTATTATTTCATTGTTTAAAACACAATATATGATTATTTTAAGAATCTTTAATAAAACTAATGAATTATTCTATTGTTTAAATATAAAATATATAATTATTTTGAATATATTTGATGCGATTAATGTATCCTTAAGTTGTCTGAATACATTAAATATGATTATTTTAAAAATCTTTAATATAGAAGTATCCATCCTTCTGGCGTTTAAATACATAATATGTTATTAGTCTGATTCATAATAACACTCTATTTAGTTAGATCTTATCACATTTAAGGTTGGGGGCACTATTTTATCTTTACTCTGATGTCAAGATCTCAAAATGGAGTGATGATAACAAAGTCAGTTTCTTCACATTCTGATATTCCTCATTCCTCTTTTCAACCTCATAAATACATTATTATTATTTTATTATTAGCACCGCGTCTTACTACCCGCTCGGGTTATACGTACTTACGCTAATGTGTAATAGTAGGGTGATTGTGAGATGAAATGGAGGACCTACAGTTTAACGTGGAATCCGAACCACGGATGGAGGCCTGGCATTCCACACATTCACAAGTTGTGATTAATGTACGTCTTGTCAGAGGTGAAGGAAGGGTATGGCAATCAGATAAATCTGTGTTGGGAACGAGAATTGAACACCGAACCCCCAACACAAAAGTCTGACACCTTTTCCCTAGACCGTCAGGTCACCCTGTCGATGTTTTTTGACGAAAAGGCAAAAGTTCACGTCTTGGCTCAGTGACCTGAGGCTGATTTATTTTTGTGGTTTTCCCATCCTCTCTCTACGCTAATGCTGACTCTTATTTGTAAAGGCCTACTTTGATTATAATATTGAAGTATTTTAACATATAACATATATATAGTTTATGGTTTTATTAATTAAATTAGGCCGTTAGTAGCAAGTGTGCTAAACCTATCGATAATTATACTTGAAAAATAGAACCAATTCTATCTTTAAAGCATGTCGCTCAATCGCGCGCTCTAGTCTGGCCACCTATCAATAAAACCAATTTGTTCTTTTTTTTTGTCGCTCGCGTGCTCGCTCACTCTCCCAGTCTGGCCCTACCCTGACTCGGCTAGACTGACGAAATCTGTAATCTACCTCATCATGGATGGACTCGGCTAGACTCGGCTGGACTCGGCTAGACTCGGCTAGACTCGGCTAGACTCGGCTAGACTCGGCTAGACTCGGCTAGACTCGGCTAGACTCGGCTAGACTCGGGGTGATTCGACTCGCCAATCTGAAAGTTATTGGTCCTCCATCGTGCTAACAAATACAATATGTTGGTGTGTAACCAGCCTATGTGAACAAGCTATCTAAGAGTGTGTCATTGGCCACTCTACAGATCGAAAACTGTTTTAGCGTTTGAGGAAGATGACGTAGTGTCATATAAGATGATACTTCAATTTCGTGTTTAACATTTCCTTTGGAATTAAATACTCTATTGATATAGACTAAGTTTGAACGAATTTGAATACACCAAATGAAGCTTCTGTTGAAGCTTTACCGACAATGGTAGAGGTGTTAGATGGTGCAAGGACTGTTCAAAGGCTATTAAGTCTGTTTGTTGTGGAAAATGTGTGGTAAAAAAAAACACCCAGAGATGATGCAAAAAATGTATTTACTAAAACAATATACAGCAAGTGACAGCACACATTCAACTATCTAAATGAGAGATAATAGATTTCAATAAAATTTATTGTGATTTATTATTTTGCTGTCAATATCCCTTTCACACAATGTTAAGGGAAAACCTAAGTTCAATTTTGGTGAACTTGGGATATTGTGAACCAAATATCTGAATTCGTAGTGTTTCAATAATTTTAAGTTGACTATATTGATACGTTGACACCTTAAACACAATGTAAACCTCTTTGTGGATTCATAAACATTGAAATATATTATAAAGGCGAAACTTTTCATATGCACTTAATGAAGCCCAAGAGTGTGAACCTCAAGAATATTTAAAAAAAAACTAATATAAAGAGCCTAATGACTTAGAATGCGTGACCACTTGGAAACGTGTTTTAAACTCAAATAACCAAGATATTTTAAGCTTTATAAACAGTAAAGGGAATGCTTAGACCTTTTTCTTACATCCATTGTGGGCTGACACATAAGAAACTGTTACTATCGATTGAGGTAGGTACACCCTGATTTTGGTTGGAAGAACAGTAGAGAAAATTCAAAAATATTTATTTGCGGCCAACATTGATAATATTTTACTATATTGTTTGTGTTATTTTATAGGTATTAATAATAGCTATCAAAGTTAACAACTGTATATCACATGACTTGAAGTATGAATACATTAAAATTGTTTTAGTAACTATAGTAACTAACTTTTATTGTTCTTTCTACCAAAAGCCTAAACTTGGCTTGACCGACGTTATTATGGTGAAGTTACACATAATGTGAGACTGAAGTCTTAAACTGCGTGATTGCCAGTGCAGAAGGATGCAAAATGAAGAAACATGAACATCATAATTTTGATTGATAGCTTAGGAAAATTAGTGGATTAGCATCCCGGGCGTTTATTTTTAATTATATATATATTGCGATGTTTACACCTTAGGATGCGTGAAGACTGTGTGGTTTAATACAGAACCAATATACCTAAAAAAATTAAACTTTGCATAAGTAATTAGGAGAATCTGAGGGTACAAAGTGAATTATTCTTTCTTTCTTCTTTCTATATTATATGCCTTAAGAATTTAATCTTAAGATCACCGTTCAGTGATCTTTAAAAGGTCTCCATGTTCTGTGTTTTTGAAAATACAAGCAATTTGTCTTTTATTTAAATTCTTCTCAGAGGAGATATTACATTCTTCAATCCAAATAAAATTTAAAAAAAAGGCAATTAACTTCACCCAGGTAACACCGGGCTCTTACAGATAGTGATTATATTTAGGTTAATATGATATTTTTCTTAGATTTAAAATAATAACTTCTAAATTTTTACTCAATTTGTATAGTGCAAGAAATAGAAAAATTACGAAACCCATTCAACCATAAATTACCTTACCCGTATATTCTACGGCAGTAGGGTTACTAGAGTACTTTCTGCTTTCAACCATAAATTGTCATGACTGTATCTTCTATGGGAGTAGTTTTAATTGGATCCTTTATACTTTCAACCATAAATTAATATTACAGTATCTTGTAGTATCTAGAGTACTTTCTATTCCCAATTGTAGTTACTAGCTAAAGGAACATCGCAAGACATAGACCCCATTTTTCTCAAAAAAATTAATTCGGGTCCTCTCTTCAATCAAGTGCAAGGAATTATTTTTCCTTATGAGTGATGAGTATTTCACTACTAAAGTCTGTTCACCGTAGGAATTGTTTTCTGAAAGGCCTTTTTCCCTACCAGAAAGCTATTATATAGTAGGATATTGGTAAGAAAAAAGACCTTTCAGAGAGTAATTCCTACCGTGACTGGAGTTTACACTAGTTTTGTTTTTAATTAAATTACCATGGAAACACTGATTGTTGTATAGCTGTATCTTGGTTGAAAAAAATATTCATTTTATATTTAAAATAATAAAAATTCAATTCTTAATTAAGTATTGTGAAAGATACATAAAAAATAGGGAAAATAAGTGTATAGGTCTACATCAAATAAAACAATTGTTGTGGTTTGTATTGTTTATCTCTACTATTATTTTTATTGAGATAGACATAAAGAGCTGGAAGAGGGGGGTAATTTTAAAGTTCTCATCTTGGTTTAGAGGGAGAAAATATTAATTTTCCCTTAAGTTTAACAGTGAAAGCCAAAATATAAGAAAATTTGAAATTATTTGACCAATAAACCTTTGACTAGAAAGTCGAAGGAGGCCTATTGCATTTAATATTTCTTATAAAACGTTTGGAATACAGTTTAATGTGATAATCAGCAGCCATTACTGGAATGCTCATTAGTATTATACAACATGTTATAGCTTTATATTTAATATGAATTAATGACTAATTACATATCTTGGTATTCAACCTTTTAACTTCATGGAGCTTGAGTAGATGATATTATGTTATAAATTACTTACGTAGACTAATTGATAGTTTATGTGAAAAAAAAAGTAAATATTTATCTATGAGTTTAAATCAATAATGTATTTATTTACAGTGTATCTAGAAATTATAAGAATAAAATAAATAATTGTTTAAATTAAATTAGTAAAAAACAACATAATTCACATATAAAACATGTACCAATATTAAACATAATATCACGTAAAATCACTTTGTTACATTATGAATGTGTTTCTTAGTCAATGTTATCCAAATTATAGATACAATTATATTCTATTAATGATCAATTACAATACTCATTATAATATTTTATGTCACAATGCATTTACGACTTATAAGTAGCACGAAAATAGCTAATAAACTATACTATTAATAATATAACTGCTATTTGCTATACAGTTGATAAAAACAATAAAAGTTACTAAATGAATGTGGTATTTTTATCGTTCTTAAAAATATAATCAAACAACTCAATCAAATAAACACAGATAAATATTAATAAATAAGCGATTTAAGATTATATTACTATACAAGAATGTAACGATATACATCTTGAGAAAAAGTCTACTATAATATTTAAAAAAATGTATATACAATATTTTTAAAAAGGACTCAAATGGTATTATTTGAATAGTTTATCCATTACACAACTATTTACTTAGCAAATACAACATTTATTATACGTCTTTTACGGAAACAAGAAGTCTCACCCCTTGTCACCATCCTTGATTCCGCAGATCATTAGCACTCAATTGGTTCAATAGTATTTTCATAACCTAATATTTTTACACCATTCTTTTAAATTTTACCCTTTTTATAGTTTGCTTGTCACACGTCTTTTGTTTTTATACATATTTTCTCCCTCCCGACCACATCTTATTTAATCAATTTCTAAGCGTATAACCCGAATGGGTAGTAAGACGCGGTGCTAAATAATAATAATAATAATAATAATAAATTTTTAGTTGTCGTAACAACAAATCGAGTTTTTCGCTACTACGCAACTAAACTTGTTTATTTTAGTAATTTATCTTTACTATTTTTACAACATATTAATGATATTTAACAATACTTCTTATAATACCCTTTAATCTTAATTAATCTCCATGCCTTCTTTAATTTGGTTCGAAGTATTCATGATTATGGTACCATAGTACCGAAACATGTCGGAATGACGTAATCCAGACTTTTTACAGTAATGGATGTCAACAAGAAGTAATGGGACACAAACACAGATAAGAATTAGATCATTCTACATTTTATAAATACTCCAACTGATTAAATAATCAGTAGCAGATGTTAAATTAATTTTTATTCTTTAATTTCAAAACAAATTTGGACTCAAGGACATTGTTCATATAACGTAATATTGTAGATTATATTCTTTGTAATAATATTTTAATATGTCAACCTATGTTTTAAGAGTATTCATCAACTAGTTTGAGCATTATATTTTTAGTTGATGATGCATTGTAGTTTTATCTAATTGTTCATACACTATGTTTTTCTATGGACATTTTATTTAAATGGTAAATTATAGTGCTTGTCTATTTCACGTAATACATTAACCCCTTTATTAACGGCTTTATTTATAAATTAATTTTCTAATTTAACTTATCTAAGTCTTAATATTCATTATAACCACTCCTTACTTTCAAATATTCTTTTAGAATTTTTTGTAAAATTTTCATGAGGACTTGTTCAAACATTTCTCTAAAATAAATACGATAATGCTTAAACAACAACCAATGAAAAGAATGTAAAATGGTGATTGTAAATGATCTAGCGTTAAAACCTTTGGTCTCGGAACAGGTTTAGTTATCACTGAAGTTCTTGGAGTGCCGCTAACAAAGTCCTTTCTCAATTTATTTATTATACCTCTTTCCCAAAGTCTTTGAAGTATTGTACTAAATATTGACATGAAGGGTGAGTTTTGGTCACCCATGTTCATGGCTGCATACATTGAGGCATAGCAGTCATCAACCACGTGAAGCAGAGGAGAATCATCCTTATAGTACTTCAAAAGGCTTGCGACTGCTCTACCTGTGGTTTTATAAGAGATTCTTGTCATATTTCTGTGGTAGGCAATCCAATCAAGGGCAACATCTTCATCCTCTTTTACCATCAACTTACTAAATAATTGTTTTGACAAACTATCATTTAAATCGATATTTTTCCTAAGCTCCTCCAATTCATTAACTGACAAGAATACAGATATTGGTAAGCCAGAATAGCCGGCCTCCTCAAAGGTCTTGAAATCAGGTTGATATTTTGTAGTGCTCAAGTAGCTTGTTAAGCAACCCTGATATGAATTATTGATTACTATATTCAAGATTAGACCAATAATAAGTATCAACCTTTGTGGAAAAAATGAAGGCTTACATTCTGTCGATCCAAGAATCGCTATACTTAATGTTTCGTAGAATTTGTCTTTAAGAAACTCTTGTTTGTTTTCTAAAATATCAATGTTAGAGATAGACTTCCAAACAACTGCTATACAAATTACAGTGATAAAATACAATAGCCATACTTCTTTTGTAAAAATTAGAAATATGTTCCTATATCTTGGTATTTCTAGAGCTTTTGGTGTAATTAAAGTGATGCAAATATCATAATGAGGGTAGGACATTTGTTTGTACGTAGTCATTCGAAGTGGCTCCGAATTTAAAACAATATAATTATAAGGGTTAAACTTAAACTCAATATTCTCATATGGTTTGTAAACTAAAGATGCATTTAATTTATATAATAATATATTAAATATATCCCTATCAAGCCCAGTGACATGTTCCTGTCCTTCACTATCCAAACTCTTCTTTATATATACTGACATTGATCTCGTGGTGGCAGGTATTTTATATCCATGAGTATCACAAAGTTTATTTGGAAATATTTTACTAGAGATGTTCAACTTTTTATTAGAAATATTAATAATATTCCCAGTAGGCACAAATGGATTGAAAATTATTGTGCGTGCTACCGGGTTAAATCTCATAGATTTATTCATGTTATTAAAACCAAATGAATCAACATACTGGAATATAACTACCAAGTTGAGTATATTAAAGTTCTCCCAGCAGTCTCGCAACATGTCCGCCATCTTGTCAGTTTCCTCTGTTACAGTTGTGGTGATGACCAGAAGGAAGAAAGCTCGTGGGTTCCAGAATGGAGAGTCCGTCCAGTTGCTATTAACAAAACATTCCCCTCTTGTTTTTCTGGTGATAAAGAGGAATCCAACACTATTCTCTATGTTATCGTTTCTCTTCAACGCAGCAAACAGTTCATTATCTACCAAATAATCTTGCAGAGATAACACTGGAACAGGATTATCTCTATGGATATGTTGGAATATATCTGAGGTTATTTCATCCTTAGATAATTCATCAGTTCCAATCACAAGTAAATAAAGAGATTCATTTAAGAAACTGTTTATAATAATCTTGGTTTTGGTTTTTAGTTCCGAAATAGTTGATTTTATTTCGAGACTATTTATCACTAATGTATTTATAAAACCAAATAAATACACTGTAGTTAAAATGTTCTTTGTGTGCATTTTCATCAACTTTTGTGGATACAGGTCTGAAATACAAAAATATAATTAGATAGTTAATCAATTCAGACACATTTTTATTGCTTTACAAATGGAACGAGATATTCATTATTTAAAATAATGAGTGTCATATTTATTTTTGTTGATTTGTTATAAAAACATATTATTTATAAAAAATGTCAAAACATTTATAAACGTTATTTCTCCTAAGTCTTAGTTAAAATTATCATCATGTTCACAACACAAGGTTTATTTTGGGACCATGATTTAAGAATGGGTGTATTATTATTTTTATTATTATTATTATTGGTATTATTATTATTATTATTATTATTATTATTATTATTATTATTATTATTATTATTATTATTATTATTATTATTAGCACCGCGTTTTACTACCCGTTCGGTTTAAATGCTCTTAAGCTAATGTGTGATGGTGATTTGATTGTGAGATGAAATAGAGGACCTAAAGTTTAACGTGGGATCCGAACTACGGTGGAGGCCTGGCATTCCACACATTCACAAGTTGTGATTAATACACGGCTTGTCAGAGGTGAAGGAAGAGTTTAGCAATCAGATAAGTCTATGAATGGGTGGAGCTCCCATTCGGGTTGAAGGGAACATATTGTCCACCTGTGAGACAAATTTATACCCCAGAGAATATACATTGATAGGAACATTGATAAAAATGATTTAAATATAAATATTAATATGGCATCTTAAAATATAAGTTCTATGTATATTTAATGAGTTTAATTTACTGTTTTTGATCTATTAAATAACATTAATTATAACTCACTCTACAACCAGCCTAATATCCTTCCCCTAATTCTCATGTTGCTCTTGGCCATCCTGTATATTGAAAGGTTTAATCTTGCTACTACTTGTTAAATATATTATTGAATACGTCCTTGAATCTAAGGTTACAAAATAAACACATTTTATTGAATCCTAATTTGTTAATAATAATAAATGTAAAAACATTAACATTGAAGCTTATTTTGGATGTAATAAAAATATTTAGAATCAAAACCAGTGACGGGCTTCAATTAATTTATTTCTCAACGCTTTTCGCTGCGATTAAGCTGTACGTACGGCAAATCACAGGAGTGTATGCGTGGGACAATACCGACAAAATTATCACGATCGGGTAATCCCTAACAGAATTAAATCTCAGTTATTTTTCTTCCGTTTTTACCGTCGTAATTAACCGAATGGTTGACAATCCCGAGAGTGTGTGGCCTCTGGTCCGGTACAGTTTTCCCCGAACGCGAGTCAAGACCAGTCCGGTGTTCCCACAATCACGTACGGGATTGAAATGCCTGCGTTGAGCAGACTAGACTAGTTGTGAAAGTATTGGGGCAGATTTTATTCGTGATTCCCGTTCGGTTATCACGAACGGAGAACTGTGTGGGAGTCACGTCAGGGAAAGAAGTTAGTTTGAGAGTGTAGATGCTTTGTCGGGAAACGGAATAGCACGACGGGAAACCTGTCTAATAATCACGTACGGTTAATATTGACAACAGTCCTGAAAGTGTATGGCCCCTTAAAACAAGAGTAACAGCTTTGCCTGTTCAGCCACTCAAAATGGTCTCTATTATTCCTACTTTCCTATGCCCCATAGGAGAAAGAAAGTATTGTGATTGTCAGAAACTAATTTAATTTGATATTTTCTGTATTTCGACGTTTAATTACACTCCGGAACCGAAAAAGTGGTTTTCGCAATACCGTCTATCTGTACTGTAATGAAAAAAAATAATATCATGTATGTATTTATTTTTAATTATTTATTATTATTATTTTATTTATTTAATTTTTTTGAATAATTAATTTGGATAAACGAATGAATTTAAATTTTTATATAATATTATATAATATTGTATTTTATTGGGCGCCAACTACCAACCCCTTTTATTTTGTGAGATAGGTAGATTTTTAATTATTAAATAAATTTATCCCCATAAACTGCTCAGCGGTAATACGAAAACCCTTTCTCTCAAGACCCCTGGACTTTACCTAAAGTTTGGACTTAAGTTGGACACTTAAAACCGAAGACTTCCTGATGCAGTTTATTATTCTTGCTCTGACCAATCCAATCTACTGAGCATCGCTATACATGGGATGCAAGTTCAAAAGAAAATACAAGGTACATTGATGTAAATAACAATAAAACAATTAAATTTAAAGAGTGATTTTAATTATTGTAGTGAATGATATCCTTAAATAAACCCTACCTA
>CABFWB010001281.1:140664-172956 GCA_902151455.1 Timema bartmani
TTTAATATAACAAGCTGAATTTGATATTTCTTTTAAATAATAACCTTTTAATATGTGAATAACTATACACATTATAAACATTTAATATAACAAGCTGAATTTGATATTTCTTTTAAATAATAACCTTTTAATATGTGAATAACTATACACATTATAAACATTTAATATAACAAGCTGAATTTGATATTTCTTTTAAATAATAACCTTTTAATATGTGAATAACTATACACATTATAAACATTTAATATAACAAGCTGAATTTGATATTTCTTTTAAATAATAACCTTTTAATATATGAATAACTATACACATTATAAACATTTAATATAACAAGCTGAATTTGATATTTCTTTTAAATAATAACCTTTAAATATGTGAATAACTATACACATTATTAACATTTAATGCAGTCATAATGATGGCAGATTATTATGATTTTTTATCTAATTGTCATTCAAATGATTTAATACCAAATTATCTAAAATAGCTAATAAATAATTATAAATTATACCTACTCAAAAATTACCCAATAAACATTTTATTTTCTTCACATGTTAAAAGTAATCTGAAATTTATTTACAGTAAAATTGGTTATTTGTTACTCGACATCACATTCAGCTAAATCACTTGATCACCCACCAGTTACGAACCTTCCTCCACTACCGACTACTGAGTAGAAACAATATTTATGTCCTTTCTCGATGAGACCGTGTCATATGTCGGTATTCGATGAGTAAAACTACTCATGAATAATAAATATTGTGAATATTGTGTATTTAAAGTAGTCTGATAACTTTCAAGATAAATGGTTAGCGTGCCTAAAAAGTGAGACCAGAGTTTTGTGTGTATAGTTTATAGTTTGTTTGCTGATATCAATAAATGGTTCAGAAAATGAACGTTAAATACCCCATAAAAATTATTATTTATGATTAGAAGATTAACAGATATATTTTTAATTAATTTAATGCACGCTCCTCTAACATATCAAGCAAAAATGGTTCATATACGATATACAGACAAAGCAATAAATAATAAAGTCTTATTATTTTTACTGTATCATTTCCCATAAGAGAGAAATTATTGTTATCAACAGAAATACTTTAGTTCGAGATTTGGATGGGTTTTTACGTTTTATGAGCTTTTAAATCAGAACTATTGTGGGGATAATAAAACACAATAGGATTGTGGTAAGGTTGTAATCTTTCGTATTTATTTTGGCGTGAACCATATTTTGAAATAACGCTTCATATAAATAAAAAATGCTTTTAAGATTAACGTCTATGTCAAGATTTCCCTCTTACAGAGGGGTTAACCTTAATTTTTTTTAAAACTGCTTCAGTGGCAGCATATTGAAGGCGTCACTCTCACTCTAGACTCTTGTTCGTGTGACAGGGAGATTGGGGCTCGAATCTCAGTCGAGTGAATAATGGGTGTGTTTTCCAAATGGTTTCCACTTTTCCTACACACAAATGCGGGTTCACTTCCTCTAATTTAAACCCTCCTCGTCTTTAATTCAATAGCGTTATTGGTAAATTTTTGTACAACCCGAACAAGGTACTAAACGCGGTACCTACTAAAATTCAAAATCAAATTTAAATCTGCCCATGAATAATGTTTAATATATTATCTTGAATATATTATTTTTGAATATATATATAAGGTCTATATATATATATATATGTTTTATTCAACCGAATCTCCACAAGTAGTAAACTCTTTGTTAACATTTTATTATTCAGTTAATTAAAATAATACACTGCTTAGTCAATATTTTCTGTGTATAGTTTTTTTCAAGCTAACATTATATTACTTTAGATCAATTTTATTATTTCATGTAAAAATTATTCAACTTTATTTATCGACTTTTAACTTACCAAATAAATCAACAAATTTAACAGTGGTATTAATTTATTAAATATCTTCTAGATCTTACTAAAACCTCTTTATAATATAAGTCAAGTATTGCATTGTTTATCATAATTGTGTTGAAAAATAATTTATTAATCAAGTAAATAAAGTGTAATTTTTAAAAGGAGGGGGATGTTAAAAAAAATCTGTCTACTATTTAACTTTAAGTCTAGTGACGTCATTAAAAAAATAGTACCTAAAATAAATGATTATTTATTATTGTATTCTTTGCAATACAGACTATTCGGTTACTTTCGATGTTAATACGACTCTACTCTACGTGCTTGCAGATTTCTCGGAATTTCCTACCTTTGTCCACATTCCTAAAGCCAACTCCGTTTCAACTGGCGTTTGGTACCTCTACAAACAGTGTGCGTTGAAAACCAATCTCCATCACATTTCGGTGAATCTCTCTTACTTTGTATCTAAAGTATTTCCATTTAAAACACTCGGTGAAAACCTCTAGTGTCCCTTTTCTAAGGCATTCCACCTAGTTACTTAGTTCAATATATTGTTGCTAGGGGTGACCTGGTGGTCTAAGGGTAAGGTATCAGACTTGTGTGCTGAGGGTCCGGGGCTCAATCCTCGGTCCCGGAACAGATTTATCTGATTGCCAAACCCTTCCTTCACCTCTGACAAGATGTGTATTAATCACAACTTGTGAATGTGTAAAATGCCAGGCCTCCGCCGTGGTTCAGATCCCACGTTATACTGTAGGTCCTCAATTTCATCTCACAATCACCCTAACATCACACATTAGCGTAAGTGCGTATAACCCGAACGGGTAGTAAGACGCGGTGCTAATAATAATAATATATGATATGATAAATAACAGTATTATTCGGAGTGAAATAATAATTTTTGTTTTGTTTGGATATTTAAGTTATAACAAAAGAAAATAATACAAATATGTTTTAAGTCCGATTTAAGCGGACTTATTAAACAAGAAAGTATTTAATAAAACAATTTGAAATGCTTAAACAAAAAAAAAATTATCTATTTCCTTAATGAGGTTAGTCGGTGAACACTAAAATAAAAAATATTAAATAAGGTAATTTCATTTCGTCGAAGTCATGACTCTGGCAAAAAGTTTCATTTCCAGAGTCAATTGTTGAAACAGAATACTACGTTTAAAAGAAAAATTCTAATGTCAGCGAATGAAGTTAAAATTAATGTTAATCTTTGAATTTGGAGCAATAAGTGTTAAAAGTTGTTCGAAGTCTGGTCGAAATTGTAGTATAAAGTAAAGGATGAATCAAAATTAAAATTTGTGTTAGTATCACCTCATATTAATGGCGTCATGTAAGTAGTCTTCGGCGTTGAAGATGTTAGTGGATCAGATAAACTTACTTATAACTCATGTTCGTGGTCAGAAAGTTATTAAAACTGTCCCAAGTTGTCGTATCATCTTTTACTTTCGTTTGGAACACTTTTTAAAAAATGTAATTAACACTAATAAAACTTGTCATTATCACTTTAATTTACTACACTGAGTTTATAAAAGTCTGTGTCGTTTGGGATCCAAGATGCAAGGGCCCCGCTTCTCCTCATATTTACCACCTCTCAGCATTTCTCGTCGAAAACAATCAGTTTAAAACGAATGGAATGAGTTGTAATTAAAAGTAATGTGGCATCTTGCCGCATGGCGTGCTAGTCGAGTCCAAATAAATAAACACTTAAGAATAAATTAAAACAAAATAAAATATAAATCGACAGAATTAAAATTATTACAATTGATAAGTTATATTATAGAAAAATTATGTGACTACTTGTTGCGGAACAAAGATGACAACCATGGAATAAATTCACTATTTTCAAAAATTATCTAATTTAAAACTAAAAATCCACTTGAGATCTAATCCATTTTAAATATTAATTCACACCAGATATGGGAATTATGGTTAGTATTTTAAAAACTTCAAATCAAGATATTCATTTTTTATTGGTTATTTAATTAGTTTCAAGTCATTTTTTAATTTTTTTTATGTATTTATATATTAAAAAAGACTGTTAATTCTAATATATATTATATTAATTTAATATAATCTATCTCTTTAAAACGAAAATGTATATTCTTGTCAGACCCAATATCTATCTATTTTATGGGTATAAATCGACAAATGAAGACCTTTAATAGAAATGTGTTGACAAGAAGATGTGTAATCGCTATTAAAATTAGAACAATTTATATTGGAGGTGAAAACGTTTAGCTCCTCAAATCTTGCCACCCATCAACCCCCTCCGGACATCATTCCCTGTTTGGAAGCATCTCCAGAAATACTGTGTTTGGGGGGCCCATCATCGTATGGGGATTCCCCTTAATATCTTAGTTCAAAAAATTCAGCCCCTACACTCATCGGCCTTCTACAATAACTGATGAGGCTATGTATATGTTATGAATTATCCATTTTTAAATGAAGTTTCTATTGGTTGGTTTCTTTGTGTTTTATTCATTAGAGGAAAACATCAATTTTTCATAGTTTAGAGTGGACAAAGTCTTTATTTAAAAATTATGTTTTTAAAAAAATTTCTTAGCCTAAGTATTGATCGATTTGTGCACGGATCTGCTGGTTTTATTAATACAGAGTGCTTAAAACTAGCCTTAAATACATTTAAGGACTCTTCATTTGTTTTTCTATCGATGTTCAACTAACACAATCTACAACGACGGGGGACATCATACTTTAGCTAGTAGTTATGTGACTGAATTAGCTGTAACTGAGAGGTCATGGCTCGAGTCCTATGCATATTCATTGGGAAGGTGAAGTTGTCTTTTTACTTATAATCGTGTCGATGACTTGACCCTCCTATACCTGAGCTTGTCGAAGAGTTGGTCCAGGTCGTGTCGATGACTTGAACCTCCTATACCGGAGATTGTCGAAGAGTTGGTCCAGGTCGTGTCGATGACTTGAACCTCCTATACTTGAGCTTGTCGATGAGTTTGTCCAAGTCATGTCGATGACTTGAACCTCCTATACTGGAGCTTGTCGAAGAGTTGGTCCAAGTCGTGTCGATGACTTGAACCTTCTATACTGGATCTTGTCGAAGAGTTGGTCCAAGTCGTGTTGATGACTTGAACCTCCTAAACTGGAGCTTGTCGAAGAGTTTGTTTAAGTCGTGTCGATGGCTTGACCACCTAACCTTTAAATAATTTACAGCTTGTCGATGAGTTTTTTGCCGATGAGTTTGTATAGTGCCCTTGTGAATTTATAATACATAGTACTACTTGGAAGAGAGATTTTCAAAACCTCGAGATGTCCATCCGAATCCTGAGAATAGGTCGGCGTACTCAAAGAAACCTATGGGTCTCTACCCTTCTGTCTTATTTTATTTTACTATTAAATAACTATAAATCGTTAACTCTGTATTTAGTGGACTCATTTGTAATGTACACAGTCTATGATGAGCCTAACGAATTTACTCCGACCCACAAACATTTGATTATGTGTATAAAAAAAATCGTACATAAATAACCATCCAACTCGATTTTATTGAAATTATAAACTGAAATATTTGAGAAAAATTGACATTCTTGCAATGTAAATCTTTAAAAACATACCTTTACTTTACTAGAGATATTCAACTTTTTATTAGAAATATTAATAATATTCCCAGTAGGAACGAATGGATTGAAATTTATTGTGCGTGTTACCGGGTTAAATCTCTCAGATTTATTCATGTTATTAAAATCAAATGAAACTCCATACTGGAATATAACCACAAAATTGAGTATATTAAATTTCTCCCAGCAATCTCGCAACATGTCCGCCATCTTGTCAGTTTCCTCTGTCACAGTTGTGGAGATGACCAGAAGGAAGAAAGCTCGTGGGTTCCAGAATGAAGAGTCCGTCCAGTTGCTATTAACAAAACATTCCCCTCTTATTTGGCTGATGATAAAGATGAATCCAACACTATTCTCTATGTTGTCTTGTTGTTCAAAGACAGAAATATCACTATTCTCTATATTGTCTTGTTCAAAGACAAAAATATCACTATCACCAAAATTAACTTGCAGTGATATCAGAGGAACAGAATTATCGCTATGAATATGTTGGAATATTTCCGAGGTTATTTCATCCTTAGATAATTCATCAGTTCCAATCACAAGTAAATAAAGAGATTCATTTAAGAAACTGTTTATAATAATCTTGATTTTGGTTTTTAGTTCCGAAATAGTTGACTCTATTTCGAGATTTTTTATTACTAATGTATTTATAAAGCCAAATAAATACACTGTAGTTAATATGTGCTTTGTGTTCATTTTCGTCAACTTTTATCGTTACAGTTCTGAAATTGAAACATATAAATTGATAGTTAATAATTCCGTACACATTTTAATTACTTTAACAATGCAACGAAATATTCAAAATTAAAAATATTAGGTTTTATTTTTGTTTTTTTCCTCAATTGGGACGGAGGGAACTAGTCCTCCTCAGAGAAAAAGTGGGGGGAGAGCGGGGTCAATTGTAACACGGGGCAGATGTAACACTCTGTCTTGTGCTGCTCTCTGTTGTCAGTTTTTTGAACCACCTTGGCTACTACAAGAGGAAGTCAGTTGTAAGTATTGCATGTATTGTAGACGAATTGTTTGTGCGCAGTTGGATGTTTATAATATTGAAACTAAAATACTAACTATTTTTGTATAAATAATGTTGGCAGAATATTATGATTTATACTGGATATAATTTTCATTCAAATGCTTTAATATCAAAGAATCTAAAATAGCTAATAAATAATTATAATTTATACCTACTCAAAAATTACCCAATCAACATTTTATTTTCTTCGGAAACAAAAAAAAAATATGAAAATTATTTACAGTAGAACTTGTTATCTGTTATTTGAATCACAGTCAGCTAAATAACTTGACCGCTAGCCACAAACTTTCCTATGCGGCCGAGTAGAAACAATGATTATATACTGGACGTTCTCTATGAGACCATTACAAATGCATGCACTAGATAAAAACTGGTCATGAAATAAACTATTGTTAATGATTTATTATAAAAGTAGTCTTAGATCAATTATTAGCGTGTCTTCCTTACGAAATTTGATTACAGGCTTAGAAGAAAAATCTATAGTTGGTAAATTTGGGATTTCCTCTCTCAAGGTGTTGAATTAACTGCCGGTGGCGAGGTGTTGTATCTTTTCTATATTTAAGCTAGTTTCTTTTGTGAGTTGATAACAATAGTCGGTTCAGAAAGTGAACGTTAAATACCTCATAGAAAATCATTATTGTAGGAGATTAAATATATTGCATTTCTCTGAAACAGATTTTAATTCACCCAAAAATAAATAATAAAATTGTAAAATATGTTTTAAAAATGTAAAAAAAATATAAGGTAATACATGGTAGAGTGGCAAAATATAAATCGCCCAGTTCAGTGGTTGAATGGTCTAAGGTGTCACTCTCATGCTAGACTTGACTGAAAATAACAAAGAGTTAAGGATTCTATTCCTGGTCGGATCTACTGAAGGTAGTTTTCTCTAAATGTTTTTCCAATCTACCTCCACGCAAATGCGGGTATCCTTTCCCTAAAATGCTTAACTCCTTAACCCTACTCCATTAAAGTAATTATCATAGATTCGTATAGCAGAAAAAGATAGTATAATGAGTTAAAAAAATAAAACATATAATTAATTTTACAAAAAAATTCTATGCCATAGTGTTTAAAATATTAACGAGAATACAGATACGGCAATCAGATTAATATTTTTCCTATTAGAAATAAATTAAACTGATAAGCATATTTTAAATATTTAATGTATTCCTGATGTATGTAGTTCCCACACAGAGAGAGTTAGTCGGTGACACGAAAGGTCAACTTAGCGATAGTATATTCTTGAGCACGACCTGGAAGGAATGAGTTCTTATCGTGACCAGGTTTATTGTTAATTATTCTGTTAATCCGTGGTCTCTGATAATCCGATATTCAGCCGCATTCAAAGGGTCAACAGTATCTCCTATTAACAATAGTACTTGGCTTCAGATTATTAAATTAAATGTCCATCAAAGTGTCTGACTAGTTATATAACGACCCTTGGTTCGATCCCTTGCATGGGCAATTTTTTATTATTTTGTTTGTGAAAGTTCCCCCTTTTACATTGATGAATTAACTGCCAGTAACAGATTACTGTGTATGTTCAAGACTTAAACAACTTTATGAGTCATATGCTGAGATAATCAATATTATTCACAAAACTCGTATTAGATACTTTTAATAAAATAGATAGGATTGAAAATATTACAGCAGTTGGCAAGTAAAATAATTTAACTCAAAACGGCATTAGATTCTCACTCTACTTGGCAATCGATCTGTTGTAGATTTTAATGTCAGATGTGTGCACCTATATGTGATTTCTCACTTTAGTTTCCGAAACTTTTCGAAAACTAAAGGTAAAGTATTGCGACCATAAAAAAAGTTTATATATATATATATAAACTTTTCGAACACTAAAGGTAAAGTATTGCGACCGTAAGAAAATCTAACCCGAAATGTTGATGGATGTTGACGTCTCATGACCCCCCGAAACCTATGAAGAGGTTTTTGCAATACCGTCTCTCTGTGTGTCTTAGTAACCCTAAAACTAAGAGCAGATTAATAAAAAGCGAAACAAAAAATATAGATTTTTCCAAAATTGGCTTTAACGATTTTGATTAAAATTAACATCAAAGCGTTGATTAAGATTGTAAATAAAATGGCTATTTTAATTTTTATATATATTTACGTATAGCTTGAAAGTTATTGGTTTTATAAAAATATGTTTCAAATAAAAGATTTATATTATTAATAGACCTACATATTTACCAAGAAGTAATCCATATCTCAATGAGTTACGGAGATGTGACAGAAAATAAGAATTTACTCATCAGACCGGAACCCCTAAAGTCATTTTGCCGAAATATTGAGAGTAGCTATTTTGTTTGTAATATTTATAAATGAAATTTAATCAAAATCGCTAGAGCCAATTTTGAGAAAACCTCATTTTTTCCTTTTTGCCCTTCAGTAAACTACCCTTAACTTTAGGGTTAGATATACAATTCCTAAAACCCTCGGGGTAACGCTATGAAAAACCTAGACACCAAGTTTTAGCCTGATCGGTAGAATATTTTAGTCTCTAGTCCGAGGTACAGATAGACAGACGGACAGACAGACAGAGAGACGGAAATTTAAAAACAACATTTTGGATTCGGGGGGTCATGAAACGTCGAGATTCATCCAAATCTCGATTTCAATTTTTTTGACTATCAAAGTACTTACTCTATCTGTAAGATAGTGAGAAAGTAAAAATATGATAATACTGTAACTAAAGTTATTTCTTTTTGCAATGAGAATATAACAATAAAAGTTACAAAAGGATTGCACAGTTTTTATGTTGTCTCTCATATTTTATTATCTAACGATTTAATCATAAGGAAACTTCCGTTAGTTTATAGAAAGAGGAAAGTATGACTCTTAGAATAAAAACATTATTATAACTATAGTATTTTAAAAATGAAATGTGTTTTTAAATAGTCCAATCAAAATACAGATATTCACTTAGCATCTACATCTAGCATATTTTGTTACACCATTAGTTTCTATTAAATTTCTTCAACTTATAGAGGAAGAGATATTATTCAAAAACTTGTTTAAACATCCGTCTAAGACAAAGTATACTATTATGCTTAAACAAATACCATTGAAGAGAATGTAAAATGATATTTGCTAATGGTCTAAACTTTGAATCTTTGGTCCCGGAATAAGTTTGTTTATCACTGATGAGTGGACTGCCGGTAACAAAGTCCTTTCTCATTTTATTTACTATACCTCTTTCCCAAAGTCGTTGAAATATTGTACTAAATATTGACATGAAGGTTGAGTTTCGGTCACCCATGTTCATGGCTGCATACATTGAGAAATAGCAGTCATCCACCACGTGAAGCAGAGGAGAATCATCCTTATAGTACTTCAACAGGCTTGCGAGTGGGATTTTATAAGAGATTATTGTCATATTTCTGTGGAAGGCAACCCAATTAAGGGCAACATCTTCATCCTCTATTATAATCAACTTTCTAAGAAATTGTTCAAATATACCCCCCATTTGATCCAAATTTTTACCTTATATCTGCGAATTCATTAACAGACAAGAATAAATATATTGCTAAATCAGATTAGACTATTTCTCCAAACTTTTTAAATCAGGTAAGTGTTTCATAGTGCTTAGGTAACTTGTTAAACAACCCCGAAAAGAAGTAGTGATTACTATATTGAGCACCAGAAAAATAATATCAGACTTTGTGGGAACAATGAAGGCTTACATTCCGTTAATCAAAGAATCACAATCCTAAAAGTTTCCAAGGTTTTGTATTTAAAAAATTCTTGTCAAGTTTCAAATATATCCATGTAAGAGAACGATTTCCAAACAACTGCTATACAAATTACAGTGATAAAATACAATAGCCATTCTTCTTTGGTAAAAATTAGAAATATGTTCATATATCTTGGTATTTCTGGAGCCTTTGGTGTAATTAAAGTGACGCAAATATCATAATGAGGGTAGGACATTTGTTTGTACATAGTAAATCGAAGTGGCTCCGAATTTAAAACAATATAATTATAAGGGTTAAACTTAAACTCAATATTATCATATGGTTTGTAAACTAAAGATGCATTTAATTTACCTAATAATATATCAAATATATCCTTATCAAGCCCTTCGACAAGTTCCTGTCCTTCAGTATCCCAACTCTTCTTTAGATATACTGACATTGATCTCGTGGTGGCAGGTATTTTATATCCCTGAGTATCACAAAGTTTATTTGGAAATATTTTACTAGAGACGTTCAACTTTTTATTAGAAATATTAATAATATTCCCAGTAGGCACAAATGGATTGAAAATTATTGTGCGTGCTACCGGGTTAAATCTCATAGATTTATTCATGTTATTAAAATCAAATGAATCTACATACTGGAATATAACTACCAAGTTGAGTATATTAAAATTCTCCCAGCAGTCTCGCAACATGTCCGCCATCTTGTCAGTTTCCTCTGTCACAGTTGTGGTAATGACCAGAAGGAAGAAAGCTCGTGGGTTCCAGAATGTAAAGTCCGTCCAGTTTCTATTAATAAAACATTCCACCCTTCTTTCGTTGATGAGAAAGATGAACCCAACACTATTCTCCATGTTGTCGTGTCGCCTCAAAGCATAAAATTCGTTGCATTAATAGCACAGGAACAGGATTGTCGCTTTGAACATGGCGGAACATTTCTGAGGTTATTTCAGCCGTAAAAACTCCACCAGTACTAATCACAAGTAAATAAAAACATATCTTAAAAAACTGTCTATAATTACCTTAGTATTTGATTTTAGTTCCGAGAAAGTTGAGTCTATTTCAAGATTTCTTATCACAAAGATATTTACAAAACCAAATGAATACACTGAAATTAAGGTTTATTTATATTTCACATATTATAAACATTTAATCTTCTAGTTCTCAAACACAAATATATCATTCGTTATTTAATAAATATATTTTTAAATGATTTTAATATTTTAATGAAAGATATCGCACTAAATATTAAATTAAATTGAATTTTGTGGAAAAGCTATTAAAAATATAAATTTAAAATATGAATAAATTTAAATAATGTTATACCAAGTGAGAATTTGTCTTCAAATAAACGCTACAATATGTATTTTGTAATCATAAGTTAACAAGTGTGTGACAACAATTAGGTCAGAAGGACCATATGCCCATTCTAAGTCACAATAATCATGTATAATGTAAATATTTTGCAAAGTATATTATTATAAAAGATTTTTATATTATATTATCATCATATTGTAATATATAAAAACACTTCTTTCTAGCCACAAAAGTATTTACAGACTAATTTTCATCAGAAGAACTTATTCAGACAGTAGGTGTTCTACCGTGAAGTCATGTTATCTGCACTTTTAGCTTTGGTATATAGGCCTACTATAAAATAATATTATACTTATAAGCTTTGGTAGCATAGTAGTTCAACGCGCCATTCTCACAGTAGAATAGATTGCCAATGACGAGGAGATCGAGGATTGAATCTCGGTCGGGTGTACTGAAGGTACTTATAAAAAAATGTTTTCCACACTCCCTCCACGCAAATTTGGGTACACTTCGTCTAAATATAACCTTCCTAATCCCTAAAACCATTAGTGTAAATTAGTACATAAGCGTAGAGCTCAGAAGGATAGTAAAACGTGGTGCTAAAAATAAAATAAAATATAATATAATAATAATAATAATAATAATAATAATAATAATAATAATAATAGATTGTAAAATGTTAGCATTGTTGATCTAAAAAAATTGCTTATATTATATAAAAGCCACTTCCAATGGAAAATACTTGAAAAAAATACCAATAAACCAAAAAGGTAAAATTCCCTGAGCTATAATAATATTATATAACTAGCAGAAGTACAAGGCCGAGCCCTGTAGCTCCACAATGGATTGGGATCTTATTTGCTTCAAACAGTCAGACAAAGAAAAGTCTTCATTTTGTTTCTTCCAACACAGTTTTTAATTAATAATAATAAAAAAAATTAAAATTCCGGCTTCGAGGTGCACAGAGGATACTGATTTTTAAATTTCAATCTTCAGAGTGAGGTAATTCTAAAATATCGTATAAGGCTCATAACAAACAAACAAACTTTTCATGTTATTAATATAGATTTACCTCTTGATTGTAACCGCCTTCATGGTGTAGTGGTCAGTGCATCTGCCTACGAGTCTTGGGGTCCTGGGTTCGATTCCCAAATGACACCTTAGGTATTTTTCCCAAAAGGAGAACTACCCCAAATATCACCAGAGTTTGACTAGTTAGGCCTAAGTAATGTAATTGTTTCCACTGATATCACACCCTCATACTCACTATCACCATCCTCTCCTCTCATCGGGACATGGAAAGAGCCTCCACGGAAAGGATGTACGATTAGTACATTCGGGCGTCCCCTAGACAACGGTACATTAGTACTGGATAATATTTCCCCTACTGGGTTACGTATATAGCCTAGACATACAATATTATTATTATATTTAAATAGATTCTAAAAAACATCAACTGTCCAAATTTGGTACTGTATATATTCCTTGAAAACACTAACCCTTGTTTATAATATTCTGCCTAAGCTACTGAATGATAATATTATTAAATATTAATTATTCCTTCCCCCAACTTTATAATACTGGTTTCGCCACTGATTTACACTAAAACCGACCGTTTTTAAAAGAAAAGAAACACCATTAGGGCTACGTCTTCAGTGATCAGTAAGAATTCAATACAGCGTTCTGAAGATGGCAAAGTGATTTTAAATAGTTTTTTTCATGTGGCGTTACCATCCCCTTCTCATGCCAATGCGGGTGCATTTCCTCTAAACTACCCCTCATACTTCCTGATCCTTATATAAAGACGTATGAAGCTTTAGAGTTGAACGTAATCATTTTATTTTAGCAGAGTCTTACTACCTGTCCTTTTATTGTACTAACGGTGTGAGGATAGATATATTGATGTCTACTGAACCAAGGGTCTAGGGTTTGATTCCCTGCATGGCCGAAAATGTATCATTAATGAAATGTGGGTTTACCCTTTCATAGTGATAAATTAATGGCAGGGGACTGGATGTTGTGCCTGTCCTAGTCTTGGTTATATTATAAGGCATATGAAGTTACAACAGGCCTAGAACGCCGGTAGTGGAAAATATATGGTTTGAATAAATAACTGACCCAGTCCACAGGCTGGAAACAGTAATGGATGTAAATGTAAAGTAAACGTACCTTCATTTGCATGAAGTGAGTGTGGAGAATAAATTTTGAAAATTCAATTTTATATTAAACCCAGCCTGGATTTAAAACCCGAACTCAACTTCACCCGCAAGCCGGAATAGACAAGTCTGGCGTTTAGTCTACTTGCCCATCGATGCGGGTAATATAGTAATAAAAATTACTAGTTCACCACATTTGTTCAGAAAATGTGTATTATCTATGTCCATACACATTATCTCATCTACAAAAAAATAAACACACGGAATTGAAACTAAATTGAAAATACGCGGTTTCACGTGTTATTAACAACGTTATCATTTACGTCAGTTGTGCGTTTATTTTAATTTACCTCAGTTAAACAAACGGTGTCATTTTATTTAAAAAAACTCTATTAGATGCGTATTAGAGTAGAAAACAATTTGCAAATCAAATAATTATAAACGTCAAAATTACTCTTCTCTGATTCAACCGCTAACACTGTTGAGATAATATAACGGTATACAATATTATTTAAATATTCAAATTTTGTTTATTTATCATTTACTGTTCTACAGTCTAGACCAAACAAAATATAGATATTGAATATTAATTCATTTAGAAAGATTTTTTTTGTAATTAAATAATTTTAAATAATAATAAATAAACACAAAAAAAAAAGAAATGAAATATTGTGACCAGTATTTTGTAAATTGGAAAATACCACTTTTAATAATAGGGGTACTATAAAGTTGCACTAGGATATTTAGCGTTTGTTTTCTACTATGGCATGACTTACAAACTAACTTAACTCCCAACAGCAAAATAATAATTGATGCTCAACTCAAACTTAAGGAAAATGGATTTAAGAAAAAGGGGAAACTTGTATATCTAAGTGCATCGCCGCTTCTCCTATCTGATAGAAAAAGTGATGAATACAGTAACAAATATATATAAAAAAAGGATGGGAAGGAAGAAACTTAAGAGAGATACACAAGTCTAACAAATAAGTTAATTTTAAATTCAAACAAGTCCAAAGTATTACAAATGGTTAGACGAGATCATGTACAAAACATTCCATTGTTTATTGATGGGGATTATATCTGTTACTTTAGACATTGATGTCCCAGTTGGGAGCGTTAGGTGTTAATCACCTAGGTTTAACCTGCAACAATGACAAGTATTGTTGTCTTTTTATTAGAAAAAGTTGTAACTTGTTAAAGTAGAACAAACAAACACTCTAAAACGAAGGTTCCTCGGTCCTGGTACAAATCAGGTGACACACAAGGTGATAAATGAAGAAGTCCAAGGAAAGCGGGTGAGAAGAGAACCATTTTGGATGTGATTCGTCGGCGCAAAACAAACTGGATCGGACACATCCCTAGGAGGAGGGACTGTTTTTTGCACGACGTCATAGAAGGCAAGGTTGAGAGAGAGAGAGGGGCTTAAAAAGGAGGATTAAAATATTAAATGCTTTGAAGGAAAGAAGAAAATTCTGGGAACTGAAAGAGGAGACAGAGGAAAGGGTGCATTGACGGTCAATGTTCACTGACAAAACCAGTGAACCTAACGTAAGACAGAAAACATAATAATAATAATAATAATAATAATAATAATAATAATGAATACTAGAAGTTGTTTTTAGGTACAATTTTTATAAATACTAGGAGCGTATTTTTATATAATTATAATATAATTACTAGTAATTTATTCATCGATAATTCTATTCTAAAATTAGTAGTTGATTGTTCAATAATACTAATATTCAATTTTCATTGCAAGGGCTTTATCTGACATCTAGAAGTCTCTTGCTCTACTTTCAAGTATTTATACGTCAAGTCAGATGACCTGCAACTGCAATGTTGATATATATTATCAATACCTATATAGTAACATTAGAGTAAAATATTTCCAATTTAGACAATATATTAGTATTTTATAAAAGGTTCTTCAAATAAAAATTGGAATCCACGTGTGTATATGTGTATATATATTTATACATCACGTCAATCTATCTGTCCAGGGTGTACGCACTTAGTTATAATAAAATCTAGAGGTAAATATTAGAGTGGAGAGAAGTTGATAAATAATTGACTAAAAAACACTCAGTACGCCCAGTTTGGAACCCAACCCAGTAGCTTTTTCTTATATCCTCCCTCGATGCTGAGGCGAATAAACGTCCTCTAAGTTACCGGTACCTCTTTCATAATTAATCCTTTAAATTAAGCCTTTAATTAACGGGGTGACCCACATCGGTGATCGAATGATCTATGGTGGTGGTTCTCAAAGTGGGGTCCCTAAGACTCGTCCAGGTGGTCCATGTGATCGTCCAGGGGGTCCTAGTGATTATCCAGGAAATCTATGACATAACTTTATATATTCTTTAGATCCTATAAAATTATATATAAAAGTGTAAATTGCAGGTCTATACTAAACACAATGGAGATGTCTTTCCACATTCAAACCCGGCGAAAAAGTGAGGCCTAAAAGTGGAAGGCTGGCCACGCCCCTTGTGCCCTCATCTTTGAGAGGAGTATTTGGAAATCCATTTTTATATAAATTTTCTTGTCAATCAGCACAAAGAACTTTAAGAAAAATCTCTGAACATTTTATGCCTTTTCGAACAACTTATTTGTGCGAGCAAGTCTTTCTTGCTATTTGTGGTATACAAAAATTTCAAATGAAATCGTCTTTAGTGTGGAATGAGACAAAGAAATAGTCACTAAAATTGCTACAGATTTCAATGATATGGTGAAAGTAACATAAGCAGTTCTAGCCCTCATATAAATTAATGTAAAAGTATTGTACATATTATATTTTCTTTTCATTTTTCTTTTTATTCTTTTTTACATTTATCTAAGAAATATTATGTCCATAAATGTAGAAATATAATACCTACAATTATTTTCCGTTATGTAGTAATTATATTAATATTAAAAATTTATTATGACTAAGTTATTCCTGTAATATGCTATAAATTTATGATTAACATTTTTTTAACCATTTATCCAACATCAAAGTGTCCGCGAATGAGCTGTTCTCTGAATGGAGGATCAGCATGACTAAGAAGTTTGAAAACCACTGATCTATGGGATTAAATCCCTGTAAGGTGTATTTGAGGTAGTATTATTTGATTGTTTTTACACTATCTTTCTAAGCAAATGTGGTTGTTACACTTCCTATAAATTCAATATTCTTCATCCCTAATACATAAGTGTAATCATTCCATGTGCGTATAATTCGAGCGGGTAGTAAAACGTGGTGACAATAGAAAATTAAAAAAAGGATAAAAGAGGCCATAGAATAAAAAGAAAAGGCATCACTGGTACCTTGCGATAAACCAATCTCCCATTGCCCTAAAATGTTTCAACCGAGTATAGTAACCTAACACAGGACACACCCGGCCGACCCGCGCGAGTTTGTCCACCCCTTAATTTGTCGACATCGTCTATATATTTTGCCAAACTCCTTCCGGCATTGAACGCTATGCGATTATAACGAACGTAATCCACTTAATGGATAGTCGACAAGGCTTGACCCAACTCATTAGCTCGCCTGACCAAATTAACAAACCTTTCCGTTTCCAATTGGGTTGTTCATTTTATCTTCACGATGGCTTTGGTTTTACCAAAATTCTAGCAAAGAACAACCCCGAAAATGTGGTTGTATTGACAAAGGCGACAGCCTCATACTGTCTTTTTATTTTATTTTTTAGCACTGCATCTTACAACCCTTTTGGGTTATACGCTTATGTAATAATTACACTAATGGTTTTAGAGATTAGTAAGTCTATGTTTATAAGAAGTTTACCTTCGTTTGCGTGGAGGAGAGTGGAAAACCATTTTGGAAAAACCTTCTCAGTACACCTGACCGAGATTCAAACCTCAATCTCCCCATCATCGTCAGTCTAGCCTATTGCAAGAGTGGCGCGTTAGACCAGGCGGCAATCAAAGCGGGTTTCTTGTTCTTGTTTTAGGATGAAGAAAGAGATTCACTCCAGGCTGGGTGAAATTAAGTGCCTTTTACCCATTCATAATTAAATTATACCTTCCTTAAACCTACCTACATACCTATATTATTAATCTGACACCTTAGTTTAGTCGTTAGCGTATCTGCTTGATGAGCCAAGAATCACAGGTTCAATTCCCAGTATCGCCGAAAAATGTACAACAAGTAAAATGTAAATAACCTCTTATATAATTATTTTTTTCAATTGGTTGAGGTATATAAAGTGTACTTTCATAATTTACTGATTGTATCAATACATGACTTAAATCTAGCGCAGTCACCCGGCCATTAATTCATCAATATAAAAGTGGAAACCCACATTTTACCATTGATGAATTATTTGGTCATGCCAGGAACCGAACCCGGGGGCCCTTATCTAAGTGGACAGACACACTATTGACTGAGCTAAGGTGTCCGACTACACAGTGATGAGTTAACGACTGATGGAATGGGTGTTGTGTCAATTCTAGAGCTGAGTTAACTATATAATTCATTTACTGATACAATCAGTAGGATCAGAAAGCTTACGTTTAATGCTTCAAATAAAAATAAGTAGTATTTACTTTCTCCCAACTACTCGAGAAAAGTATTATGATCGTCAAAAAAAATCGGTAGTGAGATTTTAATAAAAGTTGATATTTCATGACACCCTAAAAAGGAAAAAGGGCTTTCCACGATGACATCCATCTGTCTGTCTATCTGTCTGTATGTGTGTTTGTATCTCGGCTAGGAACGTAAACTATTTTATTAATTGGGCTCAAACTGGATATATTTAGTTTTTCATAAGGTTCCCATGATAAGTTTTTGGTATTAGATATCCAACTATAATATTAAGGGTGGTTTATTGAAAGGTAAAAAGAGAAAACATTGAGTTTCTTCAAATCTGCAAAAGACTATTTTGATTAAATTTTGTATCCAGGTATTGTTTAACATTAGGCCTACAAATAAAATGGGAGTCCTCATTTTCCTATCAAAGTGAATTAGAAAAGCAGAAATACCCAATTTTATTCATATCTCCACAACTATCTGAGATACGAACCATCCCATCATTTTAAATTTTATGTACTACCAACATTAAAAATCTTTTATTAGAGATATATTTTTATAAAACTAGTAGTTTCTGAGCTCTAAGCAACTATATCTATTTTTTACGGGTCTCTTTGATAATAATTATTGGGTTATTTTGTAAACATTGGTGGAAAGAGATGTTCCTCTTTCTCAATGTTTATAAATGTTTATATTACTCGTATTTAATTTATGCTTTGAGGTGGAGAGTTTTACCACAATGTAGACCTATATGATTTCGTTTAAAAAATATGAATTTTTAGAAAATGTATCTATTTTAAGATAAAAGATAATCTGTGCTTTACATCGTACCATTTATTTTTATAAATAAATAAAATATAATAATATACGAACATTTTTATATAACACTTTTTAATATTAATTGCATATATATACATATACTAGATTTGTGTTATTATTATGTCATGATTTATGTTCCCAATTAATTGTGAGTCCATAATTAAAAAAAGTTACATCATTAAAAATAACAACTTCAAAAGAACAGTCGTGAATAAGCAATAAAAATGTCTAGTACTCGTCAAGTAATCTTAATAGAAAAAAAAAAAATCTTTCATAAAGCTACTCTAGAAAAAACATCGGATTCAATCAAATTAAACTGTTTCCAAGCAGTATGACAAACATAACAAAAACAACAGTAAACCATTTCTCGTTGACAATTCTTCCCTTTACTTTCTTTCTCTAGGAAAAACTTCCCACATTACGAGGTAATTAGTTTGTGAGTGATATCAGGGGATCAAATGTAGACAGGAGGTTCTCCAAAAGTATACATCACAATATCAGATGATTGATGACAATTACGTGGGAAAAATTGCAACTAATGTACATTTCTCAGATTACTATTTTATTATTATTATTTTTATTTAATTGTTGTCATTAAAAATCAAAATCAGAGTTATTATTATTTGTAAAAAAAAAGCCACGCTATCACTTTTCCGTGGGTTTTTTAGAGCTAGGGAGAATAGGTGAAGAGCGGAGCGGGGGTATGTTCGAACTACCATAGCTCATGATAAAATACCCTAAAAGTATATGGCAACCATTTTATGTTTAGTATTTAATTAATCGTGAAGAATATTGATATTTTGCCCGTCTGAACTATATCAAAGATTAGCCAGTACTAACGTACCCATGCGCAGGGAACGTCCGATTGTACTAATCGTACATCCTTTCCATGGAGGCTCTTTTCATGTCCCGATGAGAGGAGATGATGGTGATGGTGAGTATGAGGGCGAAAGTGAGTATGAGGGTGATGGTGAGTATGACGGTGACTGAGTATGAGAGTGATCGTGATTATGATGATATTGAGTATGATGGTGATAGTGAGTGTGAGGGTGATAGTATGTTGACGATAGTGAGTATTAGGGTTATAGTGAGTATGAGTATGTAGAATCACTTAAACCTATTATAAGTCTGAGTGACCAAACCCTGGTGACCTTTGGGGTAATTCCCCTTTCGGGAAAAATAAACAAAGTGCCAGCCGCAAATCGAACCTGGGACCCCTTGGTTTGTAATCAGGCGCACCGGCCACTACACTACCGGACCGATTAGTCATGGAGTAATTTAAATGTTTTAAAATAGATCAAGGATTATAGGTTTATACCATTTTCAAGACTTCAATTAGCTACATGAAGCTTCATTGGTGGGGCACAACTTACTGACTATGGGGAGATTAGGGGTGGGTTTACATTCCGTTAGGATGTGATGAGCCTTAAATTAAGCTACATTCCGTCTAAATTGTACGTGCCTCATCTTTATCACACTATCTTAATGAATACGTATGCGTGGTGAACCACAGTTATAAATAAAAGCGCACCTAGATTAGGAATTGAGGAGGAACAGAAAAATATATTAGGTATCTTACTACCCGTTTGAGTTGTACGCCTATATACTAATTACACTAGTAGGTTAAGGATTAGTAAAGCTGAATATATATAGGAAGTGTACCCGCATTTGTGTAGAGAGACAGTGAAAAACCATCTTTTAAAAAAAAAACCTTGATTCACCCAACCGGGATCTAAACCCTGAGCTTGCCATTCATTCCAGTCTATTGAGAATGTGATGCATTAGTCCACTTGACCACCGAGATGGGTTATTTTGTAAACATTTTTAGCACCGCGTTTTACTACCTCTCTGGTGTATACGACTATGAAATAATTACATTAATGGGATACGGTTGAGGAAGGTTGAATTTTGTTGAAATATGTACCAGAATTTACGTGGAGAGAGAAAAGTAGAAAACCATTTAGAAAATCCCCCCTGAGTACATCTGACTGGAATTGAACCACGATCTCTTCGTCATATGAAGTATAGTCTATTGTGAGAGTAACGCTTTAGACCATGTGGCCACCAAAGTAGGTCTCTACTAATCGTAACATAAGATTTGTCCTAGAATTATATGACCGTCTCTGTGGTATAGTGGTCAGAGCCACTGGTTACGGACCCAGAAGTCCCGGGTTTGATCCTCTGGACTTCCATGATTTATCTGTGTAGCATTGGGCGTAAAATGGGATCAAGCTTAACCTCAAGAGAACAAATGAGGAGCTACTTGAAAAAAAAGTTTCAGCTCAAGATGAGAAAATTGAGATTATCGTCCGAATAGCTCATTGTGCTGACCACATGACACCCTCTATACACAAATGCTGTACACTTTATCCTTCAACATCGGCGCGGCAGCCACACGGTCGGTATGGCTTGATTGTGTTATAAAACCACGGAGTTTTTTTTAATGTGATTATAGGCAGCGCTAGTGTATCAATATTGATCATCAAGTTAGTGACCGAAAAAACAACAGGAGAACGGAAGCACCACGCCTCGTTTCGTAGAATAGATCTACTTCGGATATAGGAATTTATGTGGTAATACAAACAAATTCACACATCACGCAAGGAAAAAGAAATCGTTTAAAAAAAATAAAATGGTGTCGATAGTAAACCAATTATTACTTTCTCATTTCAAGAGAAAGTAATGTGATTGTGAACATTTTCTATCTCGATAATATTATGAATATTTACGTTTTATGTATGTACTGACCCCAAAAAATGTGTCTTTTAAAATTACGTCTGTTCTTGGTCACAGTAATTAGAAAAAATTTGATAGATATTGTTCAAACTTGATATATAAATAATGGGTAATACCTCGGGATATTCTTTTTTGTTTTGACATAGGCACTATTATTAGGAATGGTTGATATGTGATTTTTTTTTTAATACCTAATTTTCGAAAATAGCTCCAAATATTTTGTTTAAAATAAATATCTAGGGAGTGTTTTACTTACCAAATAACATTATGAACTTGGTTTTAGGATACAAATTCGTAAAAGGGTATTTTGTGTTTGAACTATTTACGAAAATATGAAATAATTTGAACATGGCTATGCAACTTTGTTTAAAATATATATATCTGGGGAATGTTTGAAATGAAAAATTAAACTGTATACTTGTTTTTTTGGGGGGAGAGGGGGGGGTTAAACTTATTTTTAACGTATGATTATTTTTCTAAAGTAAATTATTTTAGAGAAAGTTTTATTGCTACGAGTTTTGGAAGATTATGAAAATTTCGAAAATGGCCTTAAAGATTTATTTCATATTGGATATCTGGGAATTGGTTTTTAATGATAAATAAGGATATATATTTATTTTTACAAACATAATTAATCATTTTAGGTTAGTTATGCGAACTATTGCAAAGAATGAAGTAGAATCGAAAGAAGCAAAGATGACAGTATATAACAATGTGTTGACGCTAACATTGTCTTGTGAATATTCAGCGTGGGTTTGTCAGGAGAAACACAAGAGCAAGGTGAATGCGGTTGGAACGAGATATCTAAGAAATGTACGTGACAAAACTCGTATGGACAGAGTCGGTAATGAATGGATGCTGAAGAATTGAGGTTTGAAAGAGAATCCAATAGGTCAATGTGAAAGAAGTGTCTTACGTTGGTTTGGACGTGTTGAGAGGATGAGTATGGATCTAGTGACGAATCAAATATATGAAGGTAGAGTGTGTGGATCAAAATGAAGGTGTAGGACATGTGAACGTGGCTAAATGCTATAGATGAATATGTGAAAAATAAAAACATTGGTAGCTTTAAGAATAAAAGAGTATGTATGACTCGGTGTATGGATGTTGATGAAGCGAAGGGAGTGCAAGAATAGGAAAGTGTGGAGAAAGTTAGGAAGGATGGATCGAGTACGAAGTGGTTTTCTGAGCTATATGCACAGTTTCTTGTCGATCCCCTAAGGGAACGGCGTGATCATGTATGTATGTATGTATGTATGTATGTATGTATGTATGTATGTATGTATGTATGTATGTATGTATGTATGTATGTATTCGATTTATTATAAAATGAAACTAACAATTTTGATTAAAATGTAATATGACTATATGAAGTGTGTATTGTGATTATCAAGATTATATGTTTGTTCTTTTTGAGGAAAACTTACTTAAGGGTAATTAACTAAAAAAAAGTTTTTTTCTAATTTGGTTTCAAGTTCTAATACATTACCAAAGTGTTTCACAAAGTTTTGGGCATGGAGGAAAACCAAATTGAAGTTATGCGCAATTAGGGAGTACCGGGACCTTGGGAGTAGGAAGGGGATGGGAGGGTTTTGGAAATTACGAAGAAAAAACTATATTTTTAGCAATGTAGCTCTAGGACTATTAAATATAAATTTTATAAAAGAATAAATTAATTTATTAAATAAAAAGGTTGTAAGCAAACATTAAATAATTACATTGAACTATTAGGCCTGAATAATAGTTTTTTATTATTTCTATTATTTTAACAATCTAAACCTCATACATTTTGATAAATAATTGTTAAGATTTGTTGACTTAAGAGTTGTAGACCTACTTTACTCTGTTACTTGTGTCTACCAAGGAAATAAATACAACATAGTTTTGATATTTAATATATTTTAATCTTTTGGCAAATTTTAGTAATATGATAAAAATATTTTTTCTTAATTATTCTTTTTGTTAGCACTGCTTCTTACAACCTGTTCAGGTTACACGCTTATAATTACGCGAATCACTTAATAAGCCAACGCGGTCCACCAGGGGTCCAAGCACCACACTTTGAGAAACAATGCACTAGCTTGTATGAGAAATTTTTAAGATTTTCTAGTATACTTTTTTTTTTGAAACTCACTAAGATATAAACCTACAACCGTTAAAAATATAATGACGGTGCCAACTATCATTGATGCGCAAACTGCTTTTGTGTGACGCATTAATATTTTAAGGTTTGGATTTATTATTCGGAAACATATATAAGTTAAGTGCCACACAATAAAATTATTCATTATGTCCCGTCTCGTTTCATATGACAATATTAATATTGCTTTCAAGGGATTGCAACGGTAGCTGGCATGCAGTGGCCGTCCCTAACTTCACATGACGTAGTTTCTTGTGACAGAGGATTAATTTTACCAGCTGGATACATCACGGATGGTATTTATTTTGAAGCCTATCCGCAGCATATGTCAACTTTTAACAACTAAGGGTACACCTCATTGGTATTATACGGCGGTATAAACTGCTTTAGGACTCGCGTGGTGGGTAGGCTGGGGAGCATTGTTGCCACATAGTGAGATATTCGCGCATTGCAACTATGCAAGCTTACACAGTGACTGTCAACTAATTTTTTTGCTGGGAAAGGTATTTTAACATACCTTCCAGGTTTCTTTAACATGGCACAATCGACATGAGACCGACGGCTGCATTTTCCCAACGAGGGAAGTTGTGCTATGGGTTTCTATCACTCAAGAAAAATACGTCGACCCTAGCTGGGTTTGAACATACGAACATCGGATCCTAAGGTTATCCCTTTACTCCAAGACCACTGAGGTTGACTTCGTTCAAGTCCCTCCTCGTTTGAGCTCAAGAGGCTGATTTGACCCTGTTCTAGACCCACTGCTTTCACAGAAGAATCTAGAAGCGCCGGGAATCGAGCCCGGATCGTCTAGACCTGTAGCCAGGAGCTCTAACCACTAAACAAACGTGGTCATCATTTTCCTAAACTAAAAAAATCATCTTTACTTTGTGATTGTAAAAAGAGGTCTAAATCGATATTTTGATAGATGTCGAAGTATCATGAACCCCTGAGCCCAAAAAAGTGATTTTTGCGATTCAGTCTGTCTGTCTGTCTGTTTGTCTGTCTGTATTTTAACCTAGAGCCGGAAACATTTTACAGATCAGGCTAAATCTTGATATCTAGGGTTTTCATAAGGTTCCGGAAAGTGTTTTTGGAATTAGATATCCAATCCTAAAATTAAGGGTAATTTACTCAAGGGTTAAAGGAAATGAAAAAATTGATTTTCTTAAATTTATCTCTAAAGAGTTAAACTAAAATTTCTATCCTGGCATTCTTTAACGTTACAAACAAAATTGCAATTTGCGTATAACCTGAACAGGTAGTAAGACGCGGTGCTAAGAAAATGGCAATTTTATTTCTCGGTGTAAATGAGCTTTAGAGAATTTTACACGAGCGGAAATTTCCTATTTTGTTCATATCCTCTCAACTCCTTAAGTTACCTATGAAATAACATTTCTTAGCAAATATATAGGACTATTAAAAAATACAAGTATTTTATTTGAAATATAATTTTACAAAACAAATAGTTTCCGATCTATAAGCAAATAAGCGTATAACCCGAACGGGTAGTAAGACGCGGTGCTAAATAATAATAATAATAATAATAATAATAATATAAGCAAATATATACAGTAGGATCTGGCTAATTAGACATCGGTTAGTTTGAAAAAATTGAGTATTTCGACCCCACCATGATTACCCATTAAATCAATGGTACAAATAACATTTAATTCGAATTTTAGAAGGAAATATTTTGATTATTCGAGGCCAATGGATTGATAATTTTTTCGAGTTTGTACTCATTTCAAACATAAATTGATCACGTGAGACGTACTAGCCTGATTTAAGTTTTCAATTTTCGTATGTTAATTTTTCCGGGTTTTTCTATTTTGTGTTTAAATTTTTCTTGTTTGTATATTCTGTGTATGTATGTTTATATAACCGGCCGTCTTTAGACACAGGCCGGAATACTGAAGTTTGACAACACTGCGTTGAAGCCGATCGACAACACAGCCACGTGTAGTATTGCTGATTTAGTTCATTTTGTTTCTCGTATAATTTTCTTGATTTGGAATTTTGTGTGGTTCACGCTTCTATTGCATTATGTTTTGGATCATCTAGCAAAACAAACAATAGATGCACATTTTGTGGAACTGATTAGTGATATTCAAGTAACAGTTGACATGATTCCAGAATCCTTTGTTGTGTACATTTGTGGTTATGCTTATTACAGTTTGTCTGTTCATTTGGAATGCAGTTTTTGTATTGATTGTTTTAGTTGGGCATGATAGGTCTACTATACAGATGATAACTATTTCAATAATTTTACCTGATGAGGACCAACTAGTCCATTAACAACTGTTTTGAGAATTGGCGTTATCGGACATACAATAATAAAGATTTTAGTATCAGAAAAGTTTGAAGTTAAGTTTCTTCAACACAAAAATCAGAATCAGCTTTATTTGCGCACCCGTTACGGTGACCGCATGGTCTAAAGCTCTACTCTCGTAGTAGACTAGACTGCTGATGACGGGGAGATCGAGGTTTGAATCTCAGTCGGGTATACTGAGGGTTTTTATCCCCTCAAAATGGTTTTGTCAACCTTTTGAAATATACTTCTTATCAATTACTACAAGTATAGGAATGATAAATTTGTAGTGAAAATTCTTGTTTAGAAAAGAAGAAAAGTTAATGTTTTAAAATTTTATATCCTAAGGCTAGTAAGTGTTCAAAGCAATTACATATAATTAACACTCTAAATTTTATCACATGAATTAATAAAGAGACACAGGAACACAAGAATTGAACCCGGGACCTTCAAATTAGTGTTACAATGAATTAAATGCTCTTCATAGGCTTCGAGCCAGCGTCCTTTTGTAATTTTCATCATCATATTCTAATCTTGTTTGAGACCGGTAGCTAATTCTTACCTAGCAAATTTATTTTATATTATTATTTACATGTTTATTTGTCGTATTTTTTCACCTTCTGAAGTATTTTTGGTTAATGATATACATAAAGCCTGTTTGGACAAATTGTCATTATCGTTCAAAGCTACTCATCAGTATTTTAATAAAGAAAACTGTAAATAGTCACACAATTCTCCGTAAGAACCGGCAGCTCGCTAGGCCTCATGACATCACTACAACTGGAGTTGTCACATTTAACAATCTGGCCTGTAACTAAAGACGGCCATGTTATATAGCATATATAAAATGTGTGTAATTATATGTAGCATATGTTAAGATTATTGATTTATTATGTATCAGCTGCCTAGATATTCATAGATATGGTAAATTCATATGTTGGATATTTATAATTTTTTTTTTAGTTGTCCATTTGACTTTTAATTGAAAAAGTTCAACTGTATATATTTTTAAGAAGATCCTTGAAATTGCATATTGGTTTTTATGCTCTTTAGTAAACAGAGATATAATCCTATTGTCTCAATGTTTCTGTAACAGTGTATACTATATAATTTATTCTCTTAAGTAGAATGTGATTTTCTGTTTTTTTCTTTTTTAAATTATGTATATATTGTTTTGTTTCACATATTTTACAAGTTTTAAGTAAACATATCTATTTATAGGTAAAATAGAAAGAAAGTTAATGCTATGCACTTAATTTATTTTAAATTAAAACTTGGTTCAAATTTATAGGTAGATATTTGTTTGAAATAAATTTAATATATTCATACCACCTTCATATGCATGTACAAGTATTTCTAGTTATAAAAACTGATTGTTTACTCTCTGTTTCGATTGGATGGACAAATAAACCAAGTCATAACGAAACGTGTTTCACTAATCAAAGGCGAATTGTATCCTACTGTCCATGCCCTGAAAATTTCATACCTATACGTATCTTTTGTATTGTTTGGTTCTCGTGTTAATTAAAATGAAAGCCCTATATGTATTTATTTCTACATTCCTAGAGATTGTATAAAAAAAACTCTTCCCCTACATTTCGTCCCCACTCTACTTTTCCCCACTTCATTTTTTTTTATTCCTGAATTTTTTATTTTATTTCACCGGATTCATAAATATCACATTTCTAAAACACATACCGTTTGGGTAGTATTTCAAAGTCAACAAATACATATTTTCTAGTAAATTATAAATTTATTTTATGAGTCAAACCCCATAGACCCTACCCATACGCCACCCTTCAAAGTATCCCTTTGTGCTGGTAAAAATAGTTCGTGGTAGTTTTGTATTTTTTTTTAAAGTTAAAAATAAACTAAAAATATCTGTTAATAACCTTAAAAGGTAGTAGGATGTGGAGCTAAAAAAAAGTCGTTTCATATCTCTCTCCATCGCTCCCCATTCAAACGCAAATAAGTTTTGTCTCTTTGTCAAGCTTGTAAAAAGATAACGATTAGTAACTGCTAAAGGAGAATCTATCAAAACTAATACATTATGAGATACTAGTTAAAATAAACCACACATAAAATTGATGGTTGTATGAATCTAATAGATAAACTCTACCAATCAATACTATAAAAAATTTAAATCTATAATTATAGATAACCTAACTTTATCTGAAATAGTGTGAACACTGAGCAGGTGACCATAAACCTCCTAATAAAGCATAGAATATTTAGAATTAAAAATTGTCCTGCTAGCACTTATTATTGCAGAACACACAACAAATAGTATAAATAAACTAAGGCTAAAAAAGTAATTAAATAAGGAACAACTAATCAGACTAACAATTATAAATATAAATTAAAAATAAGAAAAAAATAATTAGGTTAATAATTAGATAATCTAGAGTGTAATTTATTTAGTAAACAACTTTGGTCACGGTCTCAGTTTGTCATATCGACAAAGAAAATACATTTTCTAGACTTTTGAAAATAGAATTAACTTGATCAAGGTGGTGCACGGTCTAAGGCGTCACTCTCGCAATACACTGTATTGCCAAAAACAGGGATATAGGGGGTTATTCTCCTAAATTAAACAATTCATCATTACTTTCTCTCAACCCCTCGGAGAAAGAAAGCATTGTGAAAGTAAAATAAATCTTACACGAAATTTTGATAAATGTCGAAGTTTCATGAACCCCTGAAAGCGAAAAGTGATTCTTGCGATTCAATCTGTTTGTATCTCAACCTAGATCTGGAAACATTTTACCAATCGGGCTAAATCTTGGTATATTGGGTTTAAATAAGGTTCCGGGAGGTGATTGTGAAATTAGATATCCAACCCTAAAATTAAGGTTAATTTACTTTACTTTATTAGTCAGTGTGGCTTTTCCTGAATGTTTTTTCCACTTTCCCACCACTTAAATGCTAGTACACTTTTCCAAAATCTAACTTTATTAATCTCTAACACATTAGTATAGTTAGTACATAGGCGTAGAACCCAAACGGGTTGCCCGGTGTGCAGTTGCCTTAAAGTGCACTTAGAGAAAATCAATCTGAGCCTAAGGAACTGTATTATCGTAATATTTAATTTGAGATATTTATTTTTAAAAGAAAGTAAAATAAATTAACTACTCAAAATTGTTTGGCAAACCTTTATCCATGAATAAAATAATGTTAATATCAAACCTACAGTAAATCTACAGTAAATCCCAAAAGTCGACATTTCTAAGAAAATCTTTTATTTTAGTATTATATTCTTATTTTGAATTTAGTTTAAACTATTTCAACGTCACCAAATGAACAAGTTTATATCATATTAATATGTGTCTAAAGGATTGTATGTTTAAAGGATATGTCTGTATGCATTTGTTAAAAATCAATAATATTAGGTTCTTATTTTTATTTTATTTGGGCATTAGGTCCTATAAATTTTATGTGTGGCCCCCGAACAGTTCCCCAAGAACTATTGTGGCCCTCATTCGAGGGAAGTTTGGACCAGCCAGATATAATTGAACGATAAAGGATAAAGATAGTTGGAAACCACTTCAAACAAGAAATTAAACTTTAATAAGGCGAGAGCTAAATTAAAAAGTATTTAAATATGCACCAAAATTCTTATTTTCTAACTTATACTAATTTTTATTTAAGAAGACCTCCTTTCACAAAATTTTAATTTTCATGCAGATGCAGATTTTTTTTTGTATTGATAAATATTTTTAATCACAAAATTATGGTTTTTATATAAACGATAAGTTAACAAACTTGATAATTTTATATTCATATTTTTTATAAACTTTAAACATTTTATTTAGCAACATTCATACTAACATACTAATAATTTTAAGGTTCTTTAAATTTATACCATATCTTACTACCCGTACAAGATACATATTTATGGGGTAGGAATAAGTAAGGTATGATTAAGAGGAGATTTTCCCGCATTTGCGTGGAGGAAAAGTGTGAAACCATTTAAGAAAAACTACCCTTAATACACTGGACAGGGATACAAACCTCTTTCTCCCCGTCAATGGTAGTCCAAAATATTGTGAATGTGACAGCTTGTACCGTTCGACCACCGAGAGAGTTTTAATCTGAATTAGGTTTGATTAGGTCATCCATAAAATGGAAACGAATACTCTTGTAAGTACAAAAAAAAAAGTTTTATTATAACGAGCGCTTCACCTCCAACAAATATTAATTGGAAATTGGAAACACATTTAAATTAACTTATTGGGCTGAAATGTTCAACTTCCCTCACTTTGAAGTTGAACTGCTCTATATAATTTATATTACCATAGTCAATATAAAGAGCAACTATTTTTGTTTTTACAAACAAGCCTATACGCTTTCTTAAATGGATATTTAAGCTCCTATTTCTTTTTTTAATAATACTTCTATTATTAATTAATACTATTATATTTTTACTATAATTCTTTCAGCACCGCCTCTTACTACCCGTTCGGGCCGCACGCATGTGTATACTACCAATTAAGCTAATATACTAGTGATGAGGAAGTTTGAACTTATAAGAAATATACCCTCATTTTCGTGGTGGTAGAGTGGAAAACCATTTAGAAAATATTAGCCTCCATACATACAACTGAGATTCAAACACCGATCTTTTTCGAGAGTAACGCCATAGACCAGTGGTTTTCAATCTGAATTACATGTACCCTCTGGGGTATGCAAATATATCTAAGAGGGTACGTGTGGTATAAAAAAATACTTATAGTACACATATATTACATTTCTCATTTAAATTTTACTATTCAATACATTTTTAATAAATATTATAAAATATAGATAACCTGCCTTATATACTAACATCTTTGAGAGTATAAAGTTGAGGATAAACTATATCTGGTTGTATGCGAACAAAAAATGTTTGAATATTAGACTATCCGGCCATTTAAGTGGGTTATATTTCATACTATCACGTTGGCTAGAATTTTACCTGTAGGGAAACTCTGTATCCATGGGATATTTTCACATCATGGGGAAACGACTGTATTCCCTGGAAAGATAATTTTCTTATTTCTCTCCGTTATTTTTACATGCTACTTGAATGAACTCTAGGTATTATCTTATATCAAATAAATGGAATGGAACTCCACACAGAATTTCTCGCTTCACTGTCCAAAAATGCACATATTTACTCAAAAATCGTAATATATGTGAAACGAAATCATATACACTAGCAAATTCGAGCACAAATTGCGCTATACTTAAGTAAATCTTTTTGACTCTCAGTCTTAAATTTTACAATTTATTTTTTAAGAATTAAAGTCCTCATTTGTATATTTAACTAAACACCTTTTAGAAATATTAATAAATAAACTTAAGCTTTATCACTTGAACTATTCATCTTATTGGAGTTATGATTTCTATTTCATAGTAACTTATAACTACCAAAAACACCTGATTATACTCATATAATATTAAAACCCGCCTGGATATAATGTCCTGTATAAAATAAAAAACTGCACCGCAATTGGTTTAGTGGTTACAGAAATCCTAAGTTACAGATATAAATAAATCCGGCCGGATCTTTACCGGAAAATCCAACACCGGAATGTATGTGTGCTAGACCCTCCCTTAGCAGACATCCTAAGGAATATAAATAAATGCATTTCAATCGGTTAAGCAAATCCAGTTATTTAGAAAACAGATTTACATTAATAAAAACAGTACAGAACTTTACTACTTCTTATATTTGTAGATATTTACATTCCAAACCTTAGAAAAGCAATGATTTCTTTTAAAGTGTTTTAAGCTTGTAAACCAAATACAATATTTCTCCTTGTTAAAACTCCTCACTCTGATATTATATTAATACTTAACTACAACATGAGCAGTTTTATTGTTTGTATTTTCAGAATTGATTTAGTAAAAAACAAATTTCTAAATAAATTACATTATACATTAAATTTATTAGAAAATGACATTCAACGTAAATCTGAATAAATTACAATTTTGTTCAATATGTAGCGTTTAATGCTATTAAGCTACAAGAAGAAACTAAGTCCACAACTAAACAAGAACGAAACAAAACAAGTGTAGG
>CABFWB010001282.1:0-12389 GCA_902151455.1 Timema bartmani
CCAATAATTTGTCCCCGTTTGACCAATAATGCATAGTCTTTGTTCTGTGACCCTTATGTAGGAACGCATGTCCTTTTATGACTGATAAAATGAATGACCAATTCTATGGTGAGAACTATAGGTAGGTTCAGCTTAAACGATATTTGCCAGCAGCACGGCACCTCTTGAAGAGCTTCTTCCTTACCTTCATCCTCGAACCTCTTACCTTTACTGAAATTCCTTTTCCTACAAATCCTTTCCCTCACTTCATTGTATTTTCCTTAACTCCTCATGTACCTCTTGTCTTTCTTCAAATTACTTTCCATCACCTTCTTTCTTGATGCTCGCCTACAATTAATATTTCACACAACAGTGTCTAGGTGATAAAAAGTGTTAGACTTTCATTTCCCTCGAATGAATTTGATGGAGAGTCTGGGGTTTGATAACCTACCAGGTCTACTATGGATACCATGTAAGCTTTCTTCACTCTAATTCTTACATCCTTTATACACGTTAATGTGGAAGCGTTTAATCTAAATTATCCTCCTAATTAATATCCTTTAGGTTGAGTCATTAATAAACCGTTGGTAAGCGATTTATTTTCTGTGTTTTCTCCAGAAATATTTATTTTTTTCCCCAGGTAAATTCTTCTTTTGAGTTTGGTCCGAGTGTTCAGCCCGTGGTTCTACCAGTCCAGAATGAAACCCTCACTCCCGGGACATTGGTTGTCGTCACTGGATGGGGGAGCACTAACGTAAGGACAAATTGCATTATTGTGGAGTTGACTCTGCGCTTTGGGGAAAGAAACAAACTCGTAGAAAATAACAATAGCTTGTTGGGAGTGACGTAACGAGAATATAAATAAGATGTGTTTGTATCTATTTAAAATGAAAACCATCAAGTGACTTAAGGGTGCTGCCTAGTTAAAGGGAAATATTCTCACACTGCGGTAATTATATTATGGGAATATCAGATCTCCTGTTAGTGGTTCCCTTAATTTAGAGTTACTTAAATTTTATTTATTGAAAGTGACTATAGTATCACGAAGAATTGTATTCATCAATTATTTATTAAATCGGTTTAAAATTTCTACATTTTTTCTATTAGCTAAAACGTAATAATTACAAGCAACTTTCGAAACTATATAAACCAATTTTCTTAGCTATCTTTAGAAAATATAACTTATTTAAAGTTATAGAGCATTGAAAAATGTGTAGCTATTTCAGTGTATATAAGAACAAATTAATTAATTAACTTGGATCTCTGCTGATCTATTAGGAGTGAATTTACACAGGTGAGTTGATACTGTTGTTTTTCCAGCCTCTCTCCAAGCTGTAGGTGGTGCGCATATTCTAAAAATCCTTCCTCATCCCCATTCCCTATAGTAATCTGTTAATAATGTTCGTGTAAAACGTAATAATATTATATATATACATAGAGAGAGAGAGAAAGAGAGAGAATTAATAGTATCGTAGCGGGGCCAGGTTAAATGACTTGATGAATTAATAAAATGGCTTAAAATGTAATTACTTACTTCTATAATACCTTTGGTTCAATAATCTGCGGGCTCAACTTACTATAATAATTATAGTTTATATATATTATATACTATAATAATCATAGTATATATATATTATTGTAATTATTACACTCGAAGGTCCAAATGACCTTAATGATATATTAAGACCTAGTATATCAACTTAATTTTAAACATTTAATTGTGCTATTGAATACCACATCGAGACCTTGTCTGTGCTGAAAGCAGGCCTCCGCTGAAGCCCTCTCCCAGTCTAAAGTCCTGAGGAAGGTGGAGGTGGCAGTGGTGGACGATGAAACATGTCACAGGGAGCTGTCTGACTACACCTTCTACCCTTCCATGATATGCGCTGGAGTTGAACAGGGAGGGAAAGACGCTTGTATGGTAAGTATGAATTATTATTCCAGCTCCACGTCTAACTATCCCTCCGTACACTTACACTAACGGTATAGGGAGGAGGGAGATAAGAGTCTAGAGGAGGTGTACCCGCATTTGTATGAAGGTATAGTGTGAAGAGACTTCGTTAAAGCCACCTTAGTACAGCCATCCGGGATTCAAATACTCCCCTTACAATCACAGATAAACGTGGCAATACGCGACTGACGCCTTTGTCCGTGTGCCCACTGTTGCGGATCGTGTAGGTGGGAAGGGAATATGTTTTACAAACTATCTAGTCACGAGTTCTCTAGCCTTGAGTGTGAGAACCTGCTAATTCCACTCAATAGCATGGATTTCCGGTAAAGGGTTGGTAATGTCTATAGTCGCAGTCGGCCGTGGTTTATTTTAGTGACTCAACCATTCCCTATTCAAGTTAGTGCATGTGCACTCCTAACCTTCCCTTTATCACAGATTTAACCGTTAAATAGCTCTTGTATTAAAACTCTCTCTTGAAGCTTAAAATGTTCTTCAGGAACAAAAAGTCGATAACGAACCAAATTGTACTTTAAGGGCATGCAGAAATATATATATTTTTTTAATCACCACGTCTTACTTCCTGTTCAGAATATACGCCCATATGATAATTACCATAATGGTGTAGGTATGAGCAAGGGAAGCATTTTATTGGTGATCTACCCATATTTGCGTGGAAGGAGGGTGGGGAATCCTTTTAGGGAAAACAACCCTCAGCAAACCTGATCTCTCCGTCCTCAGCAGGACAGTCTAACACGAGAGTGACGCCTTAGACCATTTGTCCATTGAAGCGGGTCAGAAATAGTTATTGTAATAGATAAAATGGGAACAAGTCTTAGTAACATAAAAGAAATAGAAAAATGTATATACTAGATTATGATTTACTGTTATTCTGTTGTGCGTAACAACCCGAACGGGTTGTAAGACGCGGTGCTAATAATAATAATAATAATAATAATAATAATAATAATAATAATAGTAATAATAATAGTAATAATAGTAGTAATAATAATAATAATAATAATAGTAATAATAATAATAATAATTCTATATATTATTTCTGTTGTCAAAATCCATTTTTCTCAACTAATACAAAGCATACAGCGATGAATAAGGTATCAGTGGAGAGGATTTCTTACCGACTTCTGACACAGCATACTCGGTTTACGTTAAAACACATTGTTTGTTTAAAATTTAAGTTTAAAGAAAAATCCAACAATATTTTTGTATATTATAAACTCTCCTTGCTATTTTGTGTATACACTTCGCTGAGTATTTAATGTCAACAACCCAACAAAAGACTAAATATTTTTTATGAGGGGGTGAGAGTGTGTGAAAGTTTCGCAAGTGCTTACTGGTAATAATAATAATAATGTTGTTATGTTGAGGGTGATTCAGGGGGGCCCATGGTCACCGAAGGGAAGCTGTACGGTGTCGTGTCTTGGGGGCCAGAGAAGTGTGCCGAGCCGAGGCAGCCAGGGGTGTACACCAAGACAAGTGTCTTTAGAGACTGGATACTTGTGAGCTCTGGCGTTTAGTAGCCTTTGTGAAAACCAATTTGATAAATAAAATAATTTTAGTACTCGTTAATTGGCATTTTTTTAATCTTTTTTATTCCTTGCTACAAATAGTTTAGTTGTGAGCACTCACTGTTAGTATCATATTTGTCTGATGAGTTCGAATTGAAGAAATTTACAGGGTCCAAACTTTGAGATGGATGTACTTAAAAAGTCAGCATGATACAGGATGTTTCACTAGCTTTTGGTCCCTGAGTTCTTCTCGTACACCAATTACGTCCGTTAGTTTGAAAGTTATAAGGGAAACTGAGGGGCTGAGAACGAGTGAAACACTCTGTATAATAATGCTCCTTGAATTCAAACGGAGACTTCAAGCAGTTTTCTTGCTGTGATCCCCAATCTTTGTTTCTTAGAACTATTAAAAGAAGTATTTTAAGTGTCCCAAAGTTTAATATTGAAGCATCAATGTTATAAATTCGTATCAATTTTGACATTCCACTACCTAAAAGTATTTTCAAATAGTTTATATTACATCCCTTAGGTGGAATGATCTTGAATAACATTATGTTACGTCACACTGGATTAGAATGATACTTAAAGTCAAACCAACATATTAATACATAATTAACATAAATGTAGCCCACATTTTTTCTCGCATGTACTTACACGTCACACTCATTATAGAATGGATTTCCGGTGAATAGGAGATTGGGATTCAAATCTCAGTCGAATGTATTGAGGGTGACTTTTTTCTAAATTATTTACCTCTCTACCTCTGCAAAAATATGGGTACCTTTCCTTCAATACAATAACTTTCTCGTCCTTGTTCGATTAGCTAATGAATGTATGCCTATAATCCAAAATATTACTAAAACAGAGTGAGGAAAAAAAAATTTAAATGTAGACCACACCAATATTCACAAGTTCTAGAGCAGGATGTCAAACATGTGTGAAGGCCACATTGTATCATTAATGGGGCATTGCAGGACGCATTTATAAATTAGCTATAATTTATACATTTTATATTTTTATACAGATTGGAAAAGCTAACTTTTATTTCTCCCGTACCTTTTTTAAATTCTTAAATATACTTATATCTACAAAAATATTTCCTTTAGCTAACTATGCAAAGGGATTTTTTTAACTACAAATTTTTGCTATAGTTAATTCACAATATTAAAAGCATTGTTAAAACAAAAAATAAATAGTTATAACAAAGAATAAGCATAGACCAAAATTAAAATATTTTTCATTTAAAACAAACTGTCAGAATAGCAATTGAACAAATCTACTGTTTGTGGGAAATCAGGCCTTACTTCTCACTTAATATATTATCAAATCTGACAAGATAATTGGTCTTGAAACAACCCTTATTGTACTTTGTAAATGTTCATCGGTAAGCTGACTTTTTAGCTTGAATTAATTCCATAATTATAAAATAGATAAAAACTGTTCACAAAGTTATGTGTGTGCTTCCAAAAATTGATAGTATATTAGGTGAGTTTTTTTGATTGTGGGACACTTAGCCCCCAAATACTTCTAATAAAACTATGGTAGAGATATTTTAATAAATGTGAATCAAATAACCGAAGCTATTATTTATGCTTTTTAGTGATGAATTCTACACCTAGATATCATATTCTGAAAATTGAAATATGATAACTGGACACGGGAATCGAACCCAGGACCTTTGGCTTAGTACGTCAATGATTTAACAACTGATCTATACAGGAAAATATGAGTGAAGAATTACCCTAAGCATGGAACGATTCCTGGATAGCTCTGTAGTTAGAGCAATGGCGCAACAAGATAAAGGTCCCGGGTTTGATTCCCGTGTCCAGGTGTCATTTTTCAATTTTCAGAACTTATTAAATGTTTCTTGAATAATATATATATACATTAAATATCAATAAATTCAAGCTATATTTTTTCTTAACCCTTTTAGCACGAATTAAAAATTGATCTGAGAATAGCAAAAACAAAGATTTAGCTCGTTAGAAATCCTTAAATCTATATTCAAATTCTTTTTAGAGAGCTGGACTTAATGTAACCAAGATAGTTTTCCCACTGTCTAAGCTTAGTTTGGAAGGCTCTAGCATGGTCAAATAACCGTGTGATGATTTGGTCCTTTGTCTAAAGTTGAACATTAAGTGAATTAATATGATGCGTATCATCAACCCAAAAAGTTTAATCAATCACCAAAACAAATCATTAAATTTACTGACTAAACGGATTTTTTCAGTCATAAATATTTCATTAGAATCTTTCAATCCAAAAAATGGTTTTGACCGAACCACATATGTTTGTAATGTAATTTTTTCACCAATTTCTTAAACAATAATAGTAATAGTATTTAGCACCACGTCTTACTACCCGTTAGGGTTATACGCTTAATTTCTTAAACAAAAGCATCAAAATGACGCTGATCACATGGGTGAGTACGAATAAAATTTACAGTTTTTACAACCGTTTGCATCACATAGTCCATTTTAATATTTTTTCGCACAAAGATTCCTGATGGATGATACATTGTAATGCTACAATATTTTCAGCTGGCAGCCCCAAGACTTCTAATTTTTCTCTTAACTTCACAGTCTCACATTTTTTTCAACCCATCATAGAAAGAGTAGTAAGGCTGACTATTTTTTTCCATTCAAGTTTTGTATCATTTTCAGCTTTTTATACAGCAAATGAATATCTTCTGCATTGGTTGTAATGTTTACAGTGGTGAACTATTATTTTGTTTCAAGTGCATGGGTAAGGTATGTCCTGTTTCTGTTCATCTGTTTTTGTGTTAAATACTGTTAGTAATTCTCCTCACATACTTTATCCAAGGATAAGACTGCAGTTTTGAATGTTATCTTTTCCGTTTCATATTTTAATAAATTCGGGTTTCATCTTTATTAATAATATTTTTCAAATCGTTTATTTTTAATTTTAGCATATTTAAGCCCATCAGAAACCTTAAAAGTTAATATATTTTATTTTATATTAAATGTGCTTACTGGGTGAATTGGACAGTGAAAAAAAGGTAAAGGCTTAGGTTGCAGGTTTATTCCTTTAGAAGAAATCTTCAGGTTTTCCTCTGTATCGTATGATGTCACTGTCCAACCAATCAGAAGGCTGAGATTCAAACGACATTGTTTCGACAGGTCCAAATTACCGTTTCAATTAGGAGTGTACATGAAAAGGGAGTTTCTTAGAAGAAACAAAGCTCGGGCTATACCTGGGCACAGACGAAATATGACCACGTGGTCGATAGGACGTGCGTTACACGTGTGGTTGATATTAATGTAACAAAGACATGGTAAATTATAGTACCATACGTATGTCAAGTATTTATGACGTGTTAAAATAATAAAATTTAAATATACTACTCAAAGTGACTACATACATTTATTGAAGAAAAGTTTCACTATCGACAGAATAAAATATCAAGCGTCAACTTAAATAATACCCATCGTAGCCCATTGTGGGATATGAACCAAGGAGATCATCATAGCAACGCTGACATCACAAACTGAGCATAAGCGAGATGACAACCACTGTCTCTCAACTGAGAGGCTACTACATCGGATGGTTGTAAATGGCGCCCAACTGTGTGGCAAGCAGCAGAGAACCGTTATAATTGGTCCTCAACGTAGCGGCCAGGAACCGTTATTTGGTAGTGTTTTAAGGGAAGTATTTATATAAGTTATTCACTTATAAAGTGGCAAATCCAGTCCAAAACTCAAAATGCACAATTATTCTACCTATTATTCCTTTATACTTAAGATTCGTGGTGGTTTTAATGTTCCTTTGGGCCACATCAGGCTCACGAACCATATGTTTGAAACACTTGTCTAGGGTATCAAGATCGCACTAGACAAAATTGCTGTTTACGAGAGGTTGAAAACGTATTTTATCTAGGTTAGACTCCAATCTACCGGAATTCAAACCCAGCCTTCCCATCACCAGTAAACCAGTCAAGATAAGATATTGACACCTGCATCGGCATGGCCACCATTGTGGGTTATTATCAATATTAAATGCTATTTACACAACCATCCACTTAATTAAACTACCAGTCCCACATATGTATAGATAAGGAGTAGCTCACACGAAAAAAATGATACGCTTGACTAACAACAGTTGTTTCACTTTCAGGTATCTCTATATAATTGGGATGTCTTAAGTTTTATAAGATTTTACATCATTGTTCATTACAAATTTTTTAATATTTTATGAGATAACTAAAACATAAAAAAATTGGTAATTGGTCAGTCAATGAAAGGCACTAATTATTAATTTTAAGCATTTTTAATTTTCAAATTAAATTGATCATAATGATCAAGTTTTTAATAGCAGTTTATTTTGTGACAAGCATATTTGGTAAGTTTTAATGTAAAAGTATTATGTAATGTTTATATGTAAAGTAGTATTATATTACATACTTCTACATATTTTAAGTTTATCAATTATTATTTGATATAAAATGGTATTTATTTACTATCTACTTTTTAAATGCTGATTCAGGAACCATACATATGAGAAAAATACCTGGAGGGAAAATTGTTGGAGGGAGGAATGCGTCAATTTCTGAATACCCATATCAGGTAAAACAACACATTGTTATATTAAAATAAATTAAGTTGTTCATCAAATATAGGAAATAAAAAATGAGTATCTTTCTAATGTGTGTATTAAATTTAAAAATACTTAATTTTTAGAAATACTCAACATTTGAAGGTAAATATTTAAGTACAGTCTGACATATTAACTAATTCCACAGGCCGATCGATTTTGTGTTAGTGGAACTAATTATATATTTTCTTTTAACTGTTAACTAACGATTAAGAATTTTCAATTTGTGTTAGTCTTAAGATTTCTTCAGCTTTGTTAAATCTCCAAAAGACAAAACACACTGGAACTTAGGTATAGCAAACTATAGACAAGTTATTTTAGTTTCATTCGTAAATTTGACAAAATGGTAACTAAAAGTATAATATAAGGGCTAATTAGGAGGACAATATGTGTCCACATTAGTTTGAAGATGGGATGGGGAAACCTCAGGGAAAGTCACACTTGGAAAACGTCACTCAATGAAACCAGCAGGGATTTGAACATCGACTTGCAATAAAATTAAAAAACCTTTGACCACTCGGCCATAACTAAGGATACAAATAGTTTTTGACACTAGTCCAGCAGATCGACTTATATATAAATGCTAAGTTCTCATATAAAGAAAGTATTATAATTGTGAAAATTTACGCCCTTGAGATTATTATGTATCTTGACGTTTTATGTGCCCCCGAAATAAAAAATGTACGTCTTAAAATTATATATGTCAACCCTGGGCTACAGCCGTAACAGTTTAATAGACTTCATTAAAACCTAATATTTAGATTTAATTTAGTCGCATCTCAAAATAAAGTTGTGATTTTAATTCTTTCTAGCTCCAAAATTAAGGGAAGTTTATTGATTACTAATTTTTTTTAAGGTGTTTTTCATAATAAATAAAATTCATTTAGTAAGTTTTTATCGTATTGTGAAATTTAATTTTTAAGTTTTAATATAAAACTACATGAAAAAGTATGTACGATCATATCATAGAATTTATTTTAATTCTGTGACAGGCCTCGATCGGATTCAATGGCTCTCATTTATGTGGAGCTTCCATCATCCGTGATGACTGGGTGGTCACAGCGGCCCATTGTGTTTATGGGTAAGTGTAAAATCTAGAAATTAAAAATATGTATTTTGGAAGTTTATAAAATAAAAACCCTATTAAAATAATAACATCATTAGCTTGATAATTCTTCCAATCAGATCATGCTCCTATCGCTAAGCCAGCTAATCAAACAACCTCTCAGATAACATAACCAAGCATACCAACAACAACAGCTTTCAACATAGTGGACGTACCAACACGCGCACAAGAACAGTCATCCTAAAGTCCTAATTAAGAGTAGAATGGAACTCTAGGAACGTTCTTAATTAGATTCAATATTTGCCGGTCATACGCCCGTTTATTTTTACTTTCTCACTTTCTTACAGGTAGAGAAATTATTGTGATCGTCAAAAAAATTGAACTCGAGATTTTGATGAATCTTGATGTTTCATAACCCCCCGAATACTAAAAAGTTGTTTTTGAATCTCCGTTTGTCTGTTTGTCTATCTGTCTGTCTGTACCTACAACTAGACCCTAAACCATTTTACCGATTGGGCTAAAACTTGGTATTTAGGGTTTTCATAGGTTTACCCCGAAGAATTTTTGTAATTGGATACCCTACCCTAAAATTAAGGGTAGTTTTCTTAAGGGCAGAAAGAGAAAAAAATCTATTTTCTCAAAATCGGCTATAACGATTCTATCTCTAACATTTTAGACTCAATAGTCAATAATTACCAATTTTTTGGTAAAAATGTATAAAAGAGAAATTTAATAGCAATTCGATAACCATAAGGTGTGCATCCCCTAGTAAAATGATAGAAATTTTAACCGGAAGTTAAAATTTTAATACGAAATATTGGCCCTCGTGGACCTAATACCGATATTGTTTATTGGTACAAAAATAGAAATAAAGACGTTAATTCTTTTTTTAATATGAAATTGAAAACCATGCATAAAAAAGTTTTACTTATGTCTAGCTCAATTTGTTCTCGGGTTTTATAGTGTATATTATATTACAAATTTTGAGTAAATATCGCCAATTCTAAACAATAGAGCGAGAAAGTTCGTGCGGAGTCCCGTACCATTTATTTTTAACTTTCTTCGTGGCAGAAATATACTTACAGTCTGATTAAGATATGAAGACACTTTTTTAATAGTCACAAATAATTAAAACAATCTATTCATACGTCAGGTCATGTGATATGCAACGGTCCCTTTCATAAATAGTATAACTGTCTGTGAAATAATTTGATAATATAATAAAATGTAATCAATAATGAGCGAAAAAATAGGCTTTGTTTATATTTTCTAAAACTTACTTCCTACCAAAACCTTACTATACACTTTTTAGACTTTCTAACCCTGCTGATATCATCAGCATACAGCATACAGACTATATGAAATAATAAAACTTTGCCTGACACTGCTTACTCAAGTCTAATGCTCAGGCATTTACTAATTATAGTAGTTGGCTAACACGCTAGTCGTGTTGAGCTCGACCGCCGAGGATGGGGAGATCGAGGTTCGAATCTCGGTCGGGTGAACTGGGGGTGGTTTTTCCTAAATGGTTTTCCACTCTTCCTCCACGCAAATGCGGGTTCACTTCCTCTAAATTCAACCTCCCAATTCCTAATCCATTAGCGTAATTAGTACTTAAGCGTATAACCCAAACGGGTAGTAAGACGCGGTGCTAAATATTATTATTATTATTATTACTAATTATATCGCTGGATAAATCGCACATGCGTCGTAAATATATTTTATTCAACAGCATAAATCGAACCACCTCAGTGGCCTAGTTATCTAACGTGCTAATTTCATGCTAAGCTAGACTACTGAGAACGGGGAGATCAAGGTTTGAATCTCACTCGGGTGAACTTGGGGTGGTTTTTCCTAAATGGTTTTTCACTCTCCCTCCACGCAAATGTGGTTTCACTTCCTTTATATTCAACCTTCCCAAGTCCTAACCCATTAGCGTAATTAGTAACTAAGCGTATAAACCAAACGGGTAGTAAGACGTAGTGCTAAGTATTATTAGCACATATTGAACCAATGTAATAGATTTAAGATTGTCCCACTCTAAATACTTAGCCACGAGGGTGGACTAGTGGCAATTTACAAATCTAGATTTATCACTACATGACTTACAAGATAGATTATTCTAGAATAACACGTCTAGCATCACACAGCCAACCTAACTGTCTAGATATAGTAAGATTTTGGTAGAAAAAACTTTTGGAAAATGCCGACTTTTTTTTTTTTTGTGGACAACAAGGATGACCTTTCACACAAAGTGAACACCATGTTATTTTTAAGTTTGTATAATATCTATCAAAATCAACACCCGAAGCTAACATGACTTGACGTATGAAAACGATAAAGTAGATCTTGTAGTTTTTTATATCTGTCAGACAAGGTTATTCCTAAGAAATTTAGTCTATAGGTACTGATTGGACAGCAGGACTATCCCGTGCATGGTAAAATATATATTCATTAAATTTACCCAGATTCAAACCAAAGACCTCGGTTAGCAGTTTTAACTACCAAACTAAGTGTACTGGCGAATAATTGGCCACCGAAGATGAAAACATCCTTCACCTTCTTAGGGAACACCTTCAGCACACCAGTGGCGTGGAATATATAGTGGACAAGGTAAGAAGAGCTTGTTGAAGCTGTAACTGTAAAATATTGATCATAATTCAGTTGATTAATCATCGACCAGGTAACAACAAAAATGCAATTTCATGTATTTTTTATTTATTTTTTGCTTTTTACTAGTGTATGCCACCAGGGTTTGTTGGCTGTATATTCTTGGTCTTATACTGACTGTGCCTGATATGTAATCTCCTTCAGAGGTTGAGGAATCATGTAGGTGCTGTTATTCTGCCCGATGAAATGGTGTGATGATTATAATAACCAAGCAGTGCCAGTAGAAGTTTTAAGCATAGCTTAAACCGAACTAACCAGACTATTTAAAAAAAATAGGAACGAATACACTTAGGGAAAAATCCTATGCTGCCACCGGGAATCGAACACGGGACATCCATATTAGTAGTGCTGACCAATAGACTAAAAGGCCGGACCATTTTCATGTGATATATTCACAGTCACAGCTGTCAGCTAGAAAATTCATTAGATCCACTTTCACATATACGTCAAGTCAAGTGACCTTCTTTCAGCTGTCCCTTTTGATGGACATACCTATAAAATAACACTAGTAAAATGCTATCACTGTTGACCACAAACAAGTTTGTATTCCCTAAAAGTTTCTTCCTACAAAACCCTACTACAAAGC
>CABFWB010001282.1:22302-52405 GCA_902151455.1 Timema bartmani
AAACTTACAGCACACCATTGTAACATTGACATTGTAATATCTAGGTAAACGTTCTCCAACCACACCCAGTGGTCTCGAGTTTTTAGATTCATCGTGCATTTGTTCAAATTAGTCGAGCTAAAATTTATTTGTATTTATTATTTTTTTTATTTTTATTTTTTTATTATTCTTTCTCCTAGTTTCCAGGAGTGGCGCCCAACACATACATTTTTTTTTTTCACATGCTATGTTGATGGGCAGAGTTCAACGCAAATCAGTATAAAGATCTTGATGATTACAAGAGCTCAACATCCTGGTTCACGAAGTAGGCTAAATTGTCAGATCAGGGAAAAGAGCCTTTTCAACTTACCAAGTTGAAATGGGCTTGTCCTTGAGATGGGTCCAAAATTCTTAGTACAGGAGGGTTTCAATCCTTTGTTTCAAAACGGCTGCTATTGCCAGTATTGCAGTATTCCTACATGATGTTCCAGTTTGACTAAATGTTGTAATTGTAATATTTCATTAAGTTTGATAAAAATTGGAGACCTTCCCGCAACCCTCAGGAGCATCCTTGTGACCTTCACTTGAGTCGTAGCCCAGGGTCTGGGAACCCATGGTCTAGGGTTTCACTCTCCCAATAGACTAGACTTCCGATGACGGAGAGATTGGGGTTCGATCCCAGTCAGGTGTATGGAGGGTATTTTTATCCTAAATGATTTTCCACTTTCCCTCCACGTAAATGCGGGTACTTTTCCTCTAACCTCAACTTTCCTTATCCCTGACTCATTCTCGTAATTAGTACATATGCTTACAATCTTAACAGGTAGTAAGACGCGGTGCTAAAAAAAAATCCGTTATTCTGGTTGTGAAATTCAGCAAGGGCTGAAAACGCACGTACAGTCACATCGATAAAGGTGTCAGTTTTGTGTGTTTCTGGTTTTACGATGACGAGGATATCAGTGTACTCCAGTAATGGGGAGCTGCTTCATATTGTAGGTAGTGCTCAAAATGGCCACTTTAGTACTGAATGCAACCCTGCAATAGTCGTGTCGTAGAATCTCGTACTCTTCAAAGAATGCCTGGTGTTTGTAATAACCAATAGATCATGCCTATTCAACAAGTTGAGAGATATCGAGTATAGTAAACAAACAGTTTAATGGAATCAATTGTTTGTAACTCAGAAACAAGGTCAAATGGAATACATGTTTATATAAACTTTTTTCATTTTGTGTCTCTTGTGTACCGTTTAAGTAGATTTTACATGTTGTGGTACATTATGTATATTAGACAACATTTATATATGGGGAGGCACCAATAACTAAATTAAATTTAGATTATAATTCTAAATCCTGTCAATACCTAAACACTCTTCCAGCTGATTTCTGGTTCAGTGGAAGCGGTAGCTCTTCACTCGCCTCGAATTATCAGGAGGACGCCGGGCGAATATTCCACCTTGTTGTGAGTAAATGGGACAAAACATAAATTGGGTCAAATTCCCACAAATTTTTCCAATATTTTTCTGAATAATCATATTAAGAGTACAAGATAGCACTGGACTGACCTTTGAGAGTTTCAAAACGCCCAACAATCAAGTCAGCAAACAATATGGCCAACCGCAACATATCTGAACGTAAAATGTTTTAGAATAATCTTTGTTATAAAATAATGTAATTACAAGAGTTTCCTACTATTAATAATTTTTTTAGGGAAAAAAATTAACGTTTGATATTATAATATAAAAAACTAATTGGAATTTAAATCTGAACATGTCCATTCATCTACTATATGGGATTCATTTAATTTCCAAACAGAGCAGCACTAAACAAAATTCCGATATCGTATATAGCCATATTAATAGTTAGTTAGTATTCCCGGTTTTGAAACCAAAATGACGGTTTGAAATATTAAATTGTTTTCAGAGTGAAGGGTATGACTCTGATGTTCTTCAAGAGGTAGAGGTTCCTGTGGTCAGCGAGGAAGAGTGCCAACAGGACTATTTGGGGGATGATGGCATCACCCCTATCATGATATGTGCGGGCTACCGTGAAGGTGGCAAGGATGCGTGTCAGGTAAAGATATTTACATGGGATACATAGGAATAATGCAATTATTAATGTAATATAAGATAAACAATGTTACATAAGATACAAAGGAAAGATGGAAAGATGCATGCCAGTTAAAAAAGTGTTGGGCTAAGTAAAATACCAAGTAAGGATACAAGGATGCATATTAGGAAAATTGTATTGAGTAATAAACAAAGTTATAATACAGAGATGCATTTCAGGTTGACAGGTCTAAGTTTAAGATAAGGTAGGACGCAATGGCGCATGCCGAGTAAAGAGTATTGCATAATATACAAAGTGAAGGGGCCCATTCACGAGGTGACACTGAAGAAACCGAATTGACAATCTTATCTCTTTCGAACCAATTATCCAAATATCTTCCAGTTAGTGGGCAAATAAAATCAGATTTCAGGCCATCACCCAAGAATTATTTTGATTGACGGTATTTCCAGTGAATCCGATTGCATTCGCTTGCAATCTGAATGCAGCTAATGCACGTTAGCAACTGGATCACTTAACCTGCTAGCTAAACTTAGAATGGAAGGAAGGGAGCGAGAGTGAAGATCCATATTTCATCAGTTTTATAACAAAACCCCTTTTTTGGCGAAAATAAGTAATATTATGTTTTAGTTGAAAAATGGCATTTGATCAGAGACTTTTTCATGACGATAAATTATTCCTGGTAAATTTCACAATGCTCATGAAATATATTCAAGAACTGTTGATATCAGCATGTGTAAAAAATTAAAGTAAACTCATATACGAGAGTAATTTTTGTTTATATTGGCCAAAAAATCTTTTTTGGCTTAAGAAATGGAAAAATATTGACCTTAAATTGCATTCTCTACCATCCCACCTTGCTTTTTAATTTTTAATATGATCAGTTGAAAGCAATGTATGTATGAATGCGTGTCAACATGAACTGCTGGACACAAGATTGAAGAAAATATCGCCTGTATGTAGGATAATGAATAGGGAGCTGGGAGGAAAACAGAATATTCTAGAAATTTTCGATCAATCACATTGTCAACCTGACTGCTTCCAAATAACCTCGCGAATGGGCCACTTAAGGATGCAATGATGATTGCCAGGTAAACAGGGTAAAGTAGCATGGCAAGAATGCGTGTCAGCAAAACATGACTGGGAGGTAGACAGGGTAAGGTAGTAAGTACACGTATGCGTGTCAGGAAAACAGGACTGGGAGGTAGACAGGGTAAGGTAGTAAGTACACGTATGCGTGTCAGCAAAACATGACTGGGAGGTAGACAGGGTAAGGTAGTAAGTACACGTATACGTGTCAGGAAAACATGACTGGGAGGCAGACAGGGTAAGGTAGTAAGTACACGTATGCGTGTCAGGAAAACATGACTGGGAAGGTAGACAGGGTAAGGTAGTAAGTACACGTATACGTGTCAAATGAACCCAACCATGTAGGATACAAGGAGATAAATTAAATATGCCTGTCAGACACAAAGGAGAAAGTGTAAGATAAAGATAGGTGCTAAGAAAAATGACCGGGTAGAAGTCAGGAAGCAATAGCTAACAATTTGACATGGGGAAAGATGATTACGGGGGTATATAATATACGTAATATTGTTTTATGGTATTGTTCGTTCTTAAAAACTCGAATTACAAACTTTTTTTACTAAGGCTAGTTGCCGGTTTTGTGTAAATTAATCCCTAAAGAAGAATATAGTTTTTCATAAAATGAATAATAATTTCCCTTTGATATTAAAATGGAAGGCCAAATCGTGAATAAGAGCATCCCTAATGCAAATATACGAGAAATAATACCGGCTACCTTTATTAGATTTAAAAACCTCACTACACATTTAAATCTGTATGTTGCTACCATTTAAATTAATTAATTAAAGATGGAATGATTATAAAACATACACTAATATTACAAAAAATAAAATTAAAAAAGTTTATTGTTTATATGAATATTTAAGTAATGGATACAAAACTAGATAAAGTTATTTTGAAAATCGTTTTAAGCACATGTCGGAAAAAGCTTACCCTTTACCATCAGGCGAGAGTGGAACTTTGTGGTTAAAACATAGTTAGTTAAAAACCTGTTTTTTCTAAACAAACATTGAACTTTGACATCATATTTTAGTTCAAATAATAAATATAGCTTTAAGATTTTGTGTCTTGTAACCAGATAAATTATCCCCTGGTTTATTTAGAAAAATGAAAAAAAGATTACACGAGTAGTAAAATAACTTTAGGCCTACTTAAAGAACTTCCTCAACCTATTCCTGAATATTTTTAGAGCCTGATTTTAATCTGTCTCAACCTCAAGCATTAATGTAGAATAATCTTATAATTTTATTATAATTATTTCTATTACTCAAAACTAAAATAGTCTTATTTTGTTTGTTAAGTTAAGCTATTTTGTAATCTTACTGTACACTTCAATAACATAATGCTATAATAGTGATACAATCACTTTTCTAAAGGTAGCCATTATATCAAAATATACATGACAGTATCATTTACTTGTCTTGTGTCCTCAGGGCGATAGCGGAGGACCTTTGGTAGCTTCAGGGACGTTGATCGGAATCGTATCGTCAGGGGAAGGTTGTGCTGAACCTAACAAACCGGGGGTTTACACCAGAGTCAGCGCTCTTGTTGATTGGATTGAAATACAAATAGGAGGATAACAAATTAAATAGTGAAATGTTTACTAATCGACTAGATGATGCCATGTCAATTTAAGATCCCAAGGTAGTCAACTCAATTACACCTGACTTCACTGGTGTTTTTAACTAGATACAACCCACTATTTTTGAAGAAATTAGTATAAATAGATGTATAAACTTATAGCAAAGAATGTGTATTTGTGTGTGTGTGTACAAAATTAAGCATTAATAAATATGTTAGCATATATTTAATATAATGTGCATTGAGTTGTACTTAGTACACTACTATGGAGAAATCCATCGGTTCGAAGCCCGGCCACTCCAGTGCTCAATTTTTTGTTTACCTAGCTCTACAGATTATTTACAATCACAATAACCATCATAATCCTTCAAGATTGTAGACCTTAGTTGTATGGTTGGGCCTCCAAGTGAATGTTGTCCAAAAATAATTGTTTTAGCTTTCTATCAAGTTTCATTTTTCGTCGGGGCTGGTATTATAAAAGTTTTTTTGTAATATCTCTGGTCATACATTCTTGAAAAGTGGCTTGTGCCATTTGGTTATGTCATTTTGTACTTTTGCTTAAATTAATATCACTTGAAGTTCTTGTATTGTTTCCTCATTCTTTTTATGCCTTACCATGAACTACTAAAGCAGAGTCGGCAAACTTTTAAACATGAAAAGCTATTTTTCAAAATATGATTTACTCTGGGGGTGACAAGAAAAATGTCGATTTTTATATTTGAATTTTCAACTTTTATTTATGTATTTATCAGTCACAAGTTGAGAATATACATATTTTAAATGTAATAAACAAAACTTAAATTAGAATTATATCACTCTTCAGATTTAAAAATTTGTGCCTCAAACTTTGAGGCAAGTTACAAAGTGGTCTTATTGTTAAAAACTTATTTATGAATATATTAATGGAACAATAAATTGAAGACAAATTAGGACTACATAACAAAAATGTTTAGTTTAAAATAATATTCGATAGCCATCCTGTTATTTATCAAACAAAACTATTTAACAAATAACTGTACAAAATTATAAAATATAAGGCGGGCACCTAAAATCACCTAAAATCTATCAAGAGGGCTCCATAGCACCCGCAGGAACCGCGGTGCTAACCCCTGCCCTAAAGGTAGTATAACGAATAGATAATTTGAACTTTCTTTATTTATGGTGAATTTAGATATTCAAATAACGTGTAAGTAAACTACTGGTTGAATCACACGCAATAGCAACGTTTCTACTGAGCAAAGAAATTGTGAATAAACTGGCTGACATAGGAATATACGGTGACAGTTTTCCAAATTGGATGTGGGTCATGCAGAGAGGAAGGAAAGAGCAATGTCTATACTAAGCAAAGAACTTGTGAATAAATAGGATGACTCACGATGGGGGGATGAAAATGTTTGAAAATCGAGAATGGACCAAGTATAAAGAAAGTAAGCAAATATAATCACTAACCACTATCTAGACGGTTAAAACAGTATGATTTGACTATGCACATTTTAAATTTTGCTGTAAAAATAAGCCAGTTAATGATTACATTACCTGTGAAAATGTTATAAGGTATCCAGTATAATAGTAACACTTATTTAAACAGCAGAACTTCTATGATTGACACAACCAAACTATTGTTATATTGATTGTGCAATGCACTGTACTGTAGATGAGCTATAATTAGGTTAACACTATCCCTGACCTAAAGTCTGAAATTGACCGTCCATTAAATTTAAATCCCCAGTATTGTCGACAATGAAACATTTAGCAATTTATGTACAAGGTATTTGGGGAAATAGTCCCTTTTAACAATTATTTAACCTAACATTCCATCCAAATTCGTAATTTTAATGATTATCTTACTGTAGTTATTGCCAGAATTTGTTTTATTTATTATTTTATATTTTAAAGAATTATATTTTATGGTTTAAATAATTTATTTTTAATTTGTATGTATTTTATTTTGTTAAATGGTTAACTTACAAAACTTAATTATTTTACAAACTTCACCCTGCAAGTCAATCTTTCATACTGAATCAAAACCAAATCAATAAAAATATATAATAATCATTTATGTGAATAGTTTGACCCAATATGTAGAATTATTTTTAAATATTAATTACTGTTTGATACAACAAGGCTACCCAGGAAAATATATTTTTAATTTAATAATTGTATTATATGTGGTAGGAAACTTTAAAGTTAGTGCCTTTAAACCCTCCATTACCCGTGGCCTTTTTGCTCCCGACCAGTTTATAATGATTTTAAAATATTTTAATCCAGATTTTAAGACTCCGGCTACAAGGTCCACACGTTTGTACAAAGCGGCTGCTAATTTTTAAAATTCTAGATCTCTGCTTTCTGTAGATATCGTGCAATGCTCATGACAGACAAATAAACTCTTCATTTTATTAATATAGATTTGTGTATATTTAATAAAGCTTTGAAAATTGTGTTGAAAATGTTTCATACACTCTTGTTGAATGATTTATTTAGCAGCTAACAAATAAATAGCTATCTATCTCTTTGTCTATTCTAATAGCTTTACTAATATTATTTTCGAATTATGTCAAGTGTTCTTTTTTTATATAAAAACAAAGATGAAAATATACATAAATTATGTTAGTCACAATGATATTTATTGAACGAATAATAATAATAATAATAATAATAATAATAATAATAACAATAATAACAATAATAACAATAATAATAATAACAACAATAATAATAATAACAACAATAATAATAATAATAATTTCAATTTCAATTTCAATTTCCTTTATTATAGTGCCGACCAACAGTCGTAAGACCTATAACAGGCCAGCACTGAAAAGCACACAAGTACATACCCTACAATACATACATTTACATAAGAAAACATGATAGACAAAAAATGGCCAAATAATGCCATATACCGATAAACAACCACGAGACAAAAAAATAGTTAATAATGATAAGAATAAAAAGTAACCTTAAAAATAAATAACCAAATAGTGGTTAAAAGCAGTAACATTATGCAAAAAATAGATCAGAATATTGTAAACTTAAACAATGTAAACTTAAATAGTATTAAATAATATAGGCAGAACCTCTACAAGATAAATTATTGATATGGGATATCCTTAAATAACTCTCTGAGTTTAGCTTTCCTTTTATGGTAAAAGTCGAATTCGACAAATCTAGAATTGGCACTATGGATACAACGACCTATAGGGCTTACCTTGTAAGAGCTATTAAGAAAAAATAATTTTTGATTACGAGAAGCCCGAGAAGGGATAAGAACGCCTACATGATCAAGGGCAAATTTGCAAGAAATTATGTTATTGAAAATATTAAAAACAAAAAGGGCATCACAATAAAGTCTACGCGAGAAGAGAGTTTGGAGCCCTAATAGGTTTCGAATTCTATCATAATCATAATAAATCCGGTTACTAAAGTATTTATCATAGCATGCAGCAACAAATTTTCTTTGAACGTTTTCTAACCTAAGAGAGTCAGTTAAGGTAATGGAATTCCAAGCAACAGTAGCATATTCTAACTTAGATCTAACCAGGGCATAATACAGACATAAAAAACAGTCAACTTTCTTAAATGATGAAGTAATAAATTTAATAAGCCCAAGTAGTTTCAATGACTGGGAAATGACATGGTCAACATGATAGTGGAAATAAAGTTTGTTATCCAGGAGGACACCAAGATCATTAATACAAAGGGTGCGAACTATGTTATCACTGCCCAATTTATAAGTAAAAAAGAAAGGATTAGTTTTCCTAGTGAAAGATATAGATTTGGTCTTAGATTTATTGATAGACATTCCATTTTCCAAAGACCATTGTAGAATACCATTTACATCATTTTGTAAATCTATACAATCTGCAATTGAATTGATAGTTTTAAATAATTTTACATCATCAGCAAAGAGTAAATAACTAGAAGAGTTCAAATATTTACCAATGTCATCAATAAACACATTAAAGAGAAGAGGACCTAAATTAGACCCCTGTGGTATGCCACAGGGTGCTAAAAATGTATTTGAGCTGTGTGAATCAATTTTAATAATGAATGATCTTTCATGCAAATAACTGCTGAACCAATTTACATATGAGTGAGAAAGTCCAAAATTACCAAGTTTAGCGAGAATAATATTATGCTGACATAAGTCAAATGCCTTACTTTGGTCAAAATAAATAGCATCAACCTGACCTTGGGCAGAGACTTGAGGGGCAACATGCCCAAGGAATTCTACTAAATTAGTTACAGTAGATTTATTTTTTATAAAGCCATGTTGATTATCTGAAAATTTATTTTTAAGGTGGTGAAAAGTATGCTCATGTATGATTTTCTCGAATACTTTGGAGAAAGTGTTTAAGAGAGAAATTGGTCTATAATTACAAACATTTGTTTTTACCCCCTTTTTATAGATAGGTATGACAACAGATTGTTTCCATGTACGAGGAAAAGTTTCATTTGACAGGCTAATGTTAAAGATATAGGCTAACAAAGGGCTGAAAATGCTGGCACAGCCTTTAACAATAAAACTTGGAATTCCATCTGTCCCGGCACATCTAGAAGAACTCAATTTTTTAATAGCATTAGCAACATCCAAGGGTGTAATGTGGCACGGATACAAGGGCGCGCTAGTTTCAATAACGGGGCAGGGTAAAACAGGAATAGCTGAACTATAAACGGAATGAAAGTAGGTCCCAAACTCATTAGCAATTAATAAAGGATCCGCTATAGATTTGCCATCAATTTCAAGGTTGGATGGGAAAACTTTATTCGTACGATTATTTTTAACAAATTTCCAAAAATCTTTAGGTTTGCATTTAATACTATTTTCAATTGAGTTCATCCAATTGGCTCTGTCTATAATCAAAGTAGTTTTAACTAATTTACGAAAGTGTGAAAAATGTGAATAGAATACACTATTATTTGTTATTTTAAACTTTTTGAAAAAATGGTTTTTTTTCCTAATATAGTATTTGAGTGTAGAAGAAAACCAATTAGGATATTTGGATGAATTAAGAATATTAATTTGAGGAATATTCATTTTGATTTTCCTTTGGACTAACTTGGTAAAATTATCTACAGCCAAATTAACATCCGTAGTAGAATAAACACAAGTCCAATCTGCAGTAGCCAGGTCATTGTAGAGATTAAGGTAGTCACCGTGTGCATAGTCAATATATGTTTTAGAGGTGTCATTAATTTTAGTCGCAATAGGTACATCTAGTGAAATCAATAAGGGTGGATGAGCTAAATCAATATTGACTAGTGGTTGAGAGCTTTGAGTAATAGAGGGGTGGTGAAAATTAGCAAAAACGAGGTCAAGGAGGTTAGTGTCGTTATCAGCTTCATTGAGTTGTTCTAATCCCATTATATTAGTCGAAGCGAGAAGTTGAGTAGCTTTTAATTTAATGTAGAAATGCGAAATGTTCTGAGAATGATGATAATTCCAATCAATTTTGGGGCAGTTAAAATCTCCGAGTAGTATTATTCTATAGGGGTAGCTAGCCAACACACCTTCAAGAAATATAAAGTAATTGTTAAATGCTTCGACTGTTATTTGGGGAGCAAGATATATGTTCCCAATTAACAGTTTTTGGCGATCAAATGTTGGGATCTCAATCCAGACACATTCCATATTATTCTCTAGGTCAGTTCTCCTGACCACACCAGAAATAGTATCAATGACAGAGATGAGAGCACCACCACCCCTTGAGATAGTAGCTTCGTCATATAACCTGTCGGCTCTATAGACATTATAATTAGGGGGAAAGTAATTTTCATTAACAAACTCACTAGAGAGCCAAGTTTCAACTAAACAAATAATAGAGAATTCATTCAAACAAACATTAGAAAATAATTCCCTTGCTTTGGTTCGCAGACCCCGAACATTTTGATAATATAGTAAAATATCACTATTAATCACTGGGAGATGGGTTGGGAGGTAGCCTCCAGACCTCCATTGATAGTCACGAGTGGGGTTCTAGTTGAAACCTCTTGTGAGCCAAGGTCAGATGCAACAGCTGCGTTTACAGGGGCAGACACACAGGGAGACTCCTCACAGACTATCTGCTCTGGCAGCAACTTCCCATAGTAAGGTGCAATGAGACAGCCAGACGGCCAAATATCACTAATGTTTATCATGGGAAAATCATCTTCTTTGACTGAAATATGGAAGGAGGAATATGAATTAAATTTAGTTTTCAATTTTGAGCAGACAAGGTAGTCAAGATTGAGTTCTTTAGTCAGATAAGATTGAATGGCCAGGGAAGATACTTCAGGAGAAAAGCGAGTAACGAATAGCGATTTTTTTTTAAAAACTTTGTTCACTGTTTGTAGGTCAGTGGCTATCTTATTACCAGTCAGCAACTTTCTGGCACGCGAGCGCTGAACCGGCGGATCCTCACGCACGTTGGAATTCGATGACTTGTTTTTACGACTCGACACTACCGTAAAACCGTCATCAGCGCTTGCTGACGCAGACTGTGACCCAGCTGGTGATTTCACAACAGACTTAGAGTCAACACCAGAGCTTTTATTATTAGAAGTTAAAGCTTGGCTAAACGTTAATTTGGGTGATTTCGGAGATTTAGATAGGAGAGATGTAGAAGGAGAAGATTCACTTGGAATAGAAGATTGTGAAGATAATGAGCATTGAGTTCCAACTGAAACCAAGCAAACCGGGGTCCTGAAAGCTAAAAGCTCCGAAATTTGAGATTTAAGCACAGCGTTATCGCTGCTCAGATCTTTTACCTGAGTCGAGAGATCGTAGACCATGTTAATCAGGGAATTTAACAGCTGAATAGTAACTGCTTCCCGATCAGCTGATGGAGCTTTAATTAACTCCTCAAAAGTCTTCTTAACTTGAAGCGGCTTCATCGGCCACTCTGGGAGAGCGGGAGCAGATATAGATTTTGTAAGGGTGGCGTCCCCAAATGAAGCCTTAGCCTTTTTAATACATGGGTCACACTTAAAAGTAGATACCCCACTTTTCATAAATATCTCATATTCTGCATCATTAATTTTGAGGCAGTCCAGATGAAACCTTGCTTTGCAAGGGCCAGAGCACCAAATGAACCTTTGTCGGCCAAAGAATGCACGGGAGCATTTCGCACAATTGTCCTCACTGCCCGGCATATTGAACCCACCAGGCCTAAGGATAGGCAAACTCACACAAAACACAACACTCAGCACACGGAATGAGGTCACTTGCGGAGCTCCGTAAAAACACGTCCACTCACGGCAAGCGCCAACTGACTAATAATAATAATAATAATAATAATAATAATAATAATAATAATAATAATCAGTCTACAACTCGAAGGTTGGTCCAACCATTCGAAGCAATGTGTGCATTCAGTCCTTCCACTGGTTAGTGTCACCTGCCCACACTATCTGGGATAAGACACCAGGGAAGTCCTGAGAGTCTGATAGTTTCCCTTAATTTCCACGCTAAATGTCCCTGAGCGTGCGAGAACGAGCCCATACATTTTTATTGGAAAGGTATCTCATTTAACTTGTAGGGATATTTTACATGCGAATATCGATATGGGACCGACGGATTTGATTCCCCTCAGAAGGAAGTTGTGCTACTAATTTTCATTGGTTGACCTTAGCCAGGTTTTAACCCGTAATCATCGGGTCCTGGGGTGAGCTATCCACTCCAGGGACACCAAGACCATCCTTAACGAAAGTATTTCGCTAATATTATGTTATCATTGTTTAGAAGCAATTTAATAGATTTTAAAATATAAATAGAAAACAAATGACGAGATATACATTAAAAGTAACAATGTTTTATGGGGTCAAGTTAAAGTTAATAAACATATAATAGTAAGTTTAAAAGTGATGAACTCTCAAGGATAAGTGAAAAAAAATTGAATAAATCAATAGTCTTAAACCCGGTGGCCACATAGTCTAAAGCGCTATTCGCATAGTGGACCAGACTGCCGATGATGGGAAGATCGAGGTTAGGATCTCAGTTGGGTATACAGAGGGTGTTTTTTTTCCAAAATGGTTTTCCATCCTTCCTCCACGCAAATGCGGCTATACTTCCTATAAATATAGCCTTACTCATCCCTAAAAAAACCAATAGAGTAATTAGTACATAAGCATACAACCCGAACGGCTAGTAAGATCCGGTGCTAAAAAAAAATAGTTTTAAGGTCGTTGAGCTATCAAAATAAATGGTATATCTCTTTTGGAAAGTATTTTATTATCTTTCTTGAACTGTATATAAATCTATATTGAGTAATAAAATAGTGTTTCAATTTACACATTTTAACAATTTATAATATTTGCTTTACTTTGATAGAAAAGATTACTAAAATAATATATAATAACTTAGGCTTAGGTAAGTTCCAGTTCATAGCAAACCTGACACCTTTGACAGTCGGACAACAAGTACAGGTAAACACATTATTATTGTTATTGTTGTTGTTATTATTATTATTATTATTATTATTATTAAGTGTTCTGTCTTACGACAGGTCCTTCCTTTTGTAAGAGTACTTAGACCGCCAAAGTGCCCTGTCCTCTGCCTTCTCCTTCAGCTCCCAGAATGTTCTTATTTCCTTAAATTCATCAAATATTTGAATCCTCCTCCTTCCTAAGCTCCTCTTTCCCTCAACCTTGCCTTCTATGACGTCGTGTAGAGGACAGTTCCTCCTAAAGATGTGTCCGCTCCAGTTTGCTTTGTGCCCAAGAATCATACAGAATGGTTATTTTATCATAGATAGACACATAAAAAACACTCCACGTTGCGAGCCCGCAAGCGAACTTTACCGATTGAGAGGCCATTACCGTTAGCAATGATAGTACCAACATTTGCAGATAGAGGGTGTCATGTAGTGAGCACAGCGGGACTTACGGCCGTTTATCTCAGTTTTCTAAATCATAGATGCTGCTTCTTTATCCAAGTATCTCCTCGTTTGTCCTCACACGACTGAGTTTGACCCCTTCCTAGAGCCACTGCTTCACAGATAAATTCTCTAAATGCAGGGGATCGAGCCCGGGACCTCCTAATCGGTAGCCAGGAACTTTAATCACTATGCCCCATTTCTACATTAAATACCTACCCAATAAATTCAGTTTTTTATATATCTTAATTTATATGTAAAATATCCACATAATAATAATAATTATTATTATTATTATCACCGCGTCTTACTACCCGTTCGGGTTATACGCACTTACGCTAATGTGCAATGGTAGGGTGATTGTGAGATGAAATGGAGGACCTACAGTTTAACGTGGAATCCGAACCACGGTAGAGGCCTGGCATTTCTCACATTCACAAGTTGTGATTAATACACAGTCTTGTCAGAGGTGAAGGAAGGGTTTGGCAATCAGATAAATCTGTGCCAGGACCGAGGATTGAACTCCGGACCCTCAGCACAGAAGTCTGACACCTTACCCCTAAACCAACAGGTCACCATCCACATAATTAAACTGGTGGTATGTGAATGATAAAATAATAATTTAGAGAAAATATACCTGAATTTGCTTGAGAGAGAGTTAAAAGATATTTAGGAAAAATAACCCTCAGTACTTCCAGTCGGGATACGAACACCAACGTCCACGTTACCAGAAAACCAGATCAGACTGTCTTGATACCTTGGTCCATGCACCCACCAATGATGGGTACAATATTGTATACTATATTTAAATATGACCATGATATTTTTTGTTGTCAAATGCCCTCATACTTATACACAGTAATCGCTTGCCTGTCACATGACATGTTCGAAAGCAAGATGGTAGCCGATGAAAGCCTGTAATAGATAGGAAATACAGCAAGAAGTATTTTATCAGCCACTTCATAGTTAAAGTTGTGATAACATGAAATAATGAAGCCGTATAATTTTCAAACCTTTGTCTTAGTGGGGAAAACATCACTATCTGAAATTTAACGATAACAAGAAGTGAGATACATTGTTTTATTTGACCATTTTAAAAAAAATTCTCAGTTAGTTAACTAGATTGTTGGTGGATATTAGTGTTACCTCTGAATGTTCATGGACAAAATGTTGCAAATAGTATTTTTACTCACCCTCATTTCGTGCTCTTATGGTGAGTTAAATTATGAATTTCAAAAACCACTTATCACATAGTAAGTTTTTTGGTCTCACTGGTAGGCCTACGCCATATCAACGCTGTTGAATGTTCTAACATGAGTTAAAATATTAAACCTGGACACAGAGATAGAACCATTACATTTAGATATAGAATTACTGTTACCCTCTAGTTTTCGGGTTCACATCAATTTACAGAAGTGTACATCACTCAGTGCAATCTTGGTTCAAACTCTTGGACATGGTGAGTTTGTACAGAAATATGATAAATATATCAGTCCTTCCACTGCTCATAAATAACCGATTTAATCATTACTCGTGTCAAGGTCAAAGTCAAATTACTTGCATATTTTGAGAACGGAATACAGTTTTCACTAGATTGCGATTCATTAAAATGTAACCACTAGATCTAGCTTATTAAAATTATGGTCAACTTCCCTATAATATATCTTTTAATCATTTTTGGAACCACATATTTATTACCAAACACTATGGATCTACACAAACAGTGACTGTGTATTAAATATTATTTAATGGGCACACGGGTCAGAGAATCAAACTCTCTGGTCTGGTTCATTGGTAATAGGTGGGTTGAGGTTCGGTATCCGGTGTTGGTTCTGAGAGGGGTTTTTTTCTCTCTTAAATGAATTTAAACTCCCCATCACATGAAAAGAAGGATAAATTTCCATTAAATTCCACCTTTCACATCCCTACCATATCTCGATAGTAACAACATTTGGCGTTTGAACAAAAAGGTATAAATATGTGGTGTATAAACATATGAATTAAAGCTATATCACATTTTAAAATGATTACAATAGTCAAGATCTCCTCAAATATAATATTCACAGACTAAATCTGGTATAAAGATATAAAAGTTCGATTATTATGATGAAGCTTCCTATCAATTTATTGATAATTGATGGATCATTAATAGAGAATAAGAGACAAGCCTTATAAGATTAATAATTATGTGATGATAATGAATGCTAACACCCATAGAGAGAGAATAATTATATAAATTGTGTAACAGAAGTAAATACAATAAATAAAGATCGTATAGCTAAGGCATGTGAATCAAATCGATATTTCGCTGTTTTTCATGTGAATAACTCGTTTAAAAACTTGATGGACATTGTATATTTTTTAAACATTGTTACAGTCCACATAATTTTTGCTGTAGTTTTTCCACAAACAATAGACATCTAGAGGAAGCCTTGATTGTATAATAATTATAATACATTTCGGACACAAGGATAGGTTAATGTGATGAATTAGGACTATAGAAGTCATGCTTGACTCAACCCAAACTGGTTGCACGGGGATTTCTTTACACGTTTACCCTTACCCCCTCTTACTTTCCAACCTTCTAGATAAATATTAGCACAGTCTCGCTTAAATTATTCACCTGAGCTTCATCCCTAAAACCTACCCGTTCATGAGATTATGTTTACATGTATTAATAAGGAGTCCCTCTCTGATGGACTGGGTCGGCTTGTGTCCACCCCTCTACTCGTGTTGCTACCCACCGGATGTGTTTATCCAGCGAATTCTCCACGGAGCCAGAGGCTCGTAAGAAGGTAAACTAGCCAATGGCACAATCGGGTGCCCCCGAGGGTAAACAGTCCCCCTTTTAACCCACCATATTTGTTATCTCAGGTGTTCATTCTTTATTGAGTATCTTGGGGTGGTGGGGTGGAGGAGCGGGGGGAGGAACCACCAAATCTTAGCTCCAGGGGAAGAGAAGTTGACCCCTCTATGTGTAACGGCCAGCAGGAAAAAGTCAGAAATTCAGACTTGTGGGTTGCCAATGTCACCCAGCATGGACCTAATGAAGGTTTCCTGACCAACCACACCTAGCCTAAAATATTTACGTACTATGAAACACAGAGTGAAACGCGTACTCTTTTCTTCCCTCCCACCCTCACATAGGTAACCGTTCAGGGATCTAGCCATTCGTTCGAGTGGCCAGTCCAGACGGACGTTGCCCAGGGGCTGCCATCATGAAGGCACCCTGTACGGATTTGAGCTATTCCAGCACAGAAAATTACCTCTTTCAACACTCACCCAAAGGTCGTGAGCCTCAGAACCAATGTGGACACCAAGTGATACCAGCACATCCAATCCTAATGAGTGACTCAACACCAACCCCACACTAGCTTCCTTATATGTATATCAGTAAAAATACAAGATTTGTATCTAACTAAACTTATGAGACACTAAAATTGACTGTAATGTGTAAACAACATTTCGCAGCCCGCCATTCCATTATTCGACGATCTTTGCCGGATGGAACTATCGTTGGAGGAACTGAAGCGTCCATACAGAACTACCCATATCAGGTATGAACATTAACACCATTGCAACATATGCTGAAGAAGAAATTGAAGTTCAAATCCTGTCCATGGGGTGGTGTTTTTCCTTAGTGATTTACAACCCTCTCTTCATGTGAATGTTGATACATTTACTTTAATAATATATCTTTCTCACACATACTGCTATTCCATAATTAAAGTGCGTATTGTCCAGAAGGGTTGCAAGAATCGGTGGAAAAACAAACAAAATATAGTATGTACAGTACATTTCAATCTGTTATTGTAGGGCCTAGCGCTTATCTATGGTAAACTAAGTACCTTAAGAAAACGGATTTTGTATGGATTTATTCTGATAGGAAGACACTTTTAGAAAATAGATATATTTTTGTTGTCAGCAAATAAAAATTTTTAATTCTACATATTATTACTGTTATTTTATAGGCGTGGATGATGTATGTAAAAAGTAAGATTTACAGATCACATATCTTAACGTATGACGAATGAATATTTAAAAGTAGATCTAGCAGCTTTTATAGCTGTGAGATAAAAGTTATTCATATGAAAATCTTTCTGAAGCAACTTGGCTTTAATACCATAGTATATAACTTTCTTTCCTGTTTGCCTTCAAACTTAACTGTTGAGTTATTATTTGACTGTCCCTCACTTATCCGTAACACTATTTAAACCATTGTTTGATTGGTCAGTTTTCTTCATTATATTTTAAAATATAAATTGAAACTCACAGAATCACTTATCAACTATCTACAGAGTGTTTCAAGAGTCTCTATACATAGGAATGATGCAAAATTTGAATTTTGTATAGATGCCATTAATGTGCTCTTTCCAAACTCTGCCAGAACCGTGGTCAGTATGCATTCATTGGTGGATGTTTGTGAACGGCCATATCTCTGTTTGGTCATATACTTCCGGTCCTTTGGAACTTCTCAATAAGTTTGATAACAGTGTCATGTGTGATTTGTTTACCTGGAGAGTATTTCCTGTTGAATTCATCTGTGACAGCTTCTTGATCTGGCCAAGAGAATTGTTTTTATAGTCTCTTCTTTTAAAAAGGCCATTTCAAAACGGTGACTTAAAAAATACCCCCTACGTTTGGAGACTTTTGAATCACTCCGTATGAACTTGTGGGTATCCACTGATGGAAGGGGCATTGACTATCAGCTGGAAACTCTTAATGTCATTTTGACAAAAGAGTGGTTCTTAGTCCACTCTCCTTTGGACACCTAATGGAGATATATCTCGGACAACCTAAAGGCCTTTTCTTTATCGATGTCTAAATTATTTTAATTTTAGCTGTCTCTGGAGAAGTTATTCTACCACCACTGTGGGGCAAGCATCATCAGCAATGATTGGGCTGTGACTGCTGCTCATTGTGTTCACAAGTAAGAATTTTTTTCGTTTTGCATTTTTAATTCAACAAATTCATGTTTGTGCTTCTATCAAAATTATCCTTACTCTTTCCGTGACTAATGACTAGGGAGGATAGTAATTATACTTCTAGTAATTCCCGAGTCAACATTCGGTTACGCTTACAACGTGCCTAATATTTGTATCCAGGGTTGTTCTACTATCCTGATTCAAGAAATTACTTTTGGTGACAGGTTTGATCGTTCAGTTATATATATTTACCTTCCTTGATTATACTATCGTTTAGGTTGTATGATATATTGAAATTGCTTAGCTCAAGGTGATCTTTCTATATTTCAAGATAAACGGAATGTACTTTAGAGAAAAAACCACAATAATGTACAATAGTTCCCATAAATGCGCACACATAAGTAGATATCTCAGTGCCACAGTGATGCAACTTATAAAATGACATTTGTGGATCACATCAATGTATAATTAAAAGTTTATAGTTAAAATGTGTCCACCTCGTTGGGTTTGGGGTAAAGTGTTCGCCTTAGGTCCCGATGCTCGTGGGTTCAAACCCAGACAAGGTTGATAGATTATTATTGAGTGAATAAAAATCCTTAGCACAACTTCTTTATGAGGGGAAGTAAAGCCGTTGGTCCTATGTCAACTGGGGCATATAAAAGAACCCTGAAAAGTTTGTGAAAATACATTTTCCGGCAAAATTGGTAGGCCCTTAAGCACTAGCTCATAGAAATTCAGTGTGGAAGGCAACAGGGAACCACCACACTTCCTGACCGGATCTCCTAGTACAAGTGATTTCTACCAGATGGTGGAGGCAGCACTGACCAGCTGAAGGGATTAATGCGTCTCCAGCTGCAGAGGGACAGCAATAACATCAAACCAACCTTCGGGTTGTTGACTTAATAAGAAGTTAAAATGTATTTTTGATGAAAGTGTTATTTAATTAGTTCAAATTTGTGGGCTATTGCATACAATTACATTTTGGTACAAACTGTTTCACTTGCACACTTAAAAGTATGTGATCTTGGAATGCAACACTTTTGCACTGAGGTATATAACTACAGTCTCCAATGTAAATATTTATGTGGAGAAAAAATCTCAAAGCTAATATTAAGTTTTCTACCAGTAAATTGTAGTTTTATAAACCCACCATACATGATAAAGAGCACATTTTTAAATAAATGAGGCATTCTTCATTTCGATCAAAAAAAGTTGATGGTTTGCCTTTACAAAGAAAATATCTAACCTCATGTATTTGAAAGAATCAAGATAGTGAAGTTTTAAAAAACACCATATTGTTATTTGGGAAGAATTGCCATTTTGAAATAGTTTTGGGAGTCCTACCTTTAAAATTAAGTGAAGCTTTATAGAAAGTAAAAGGTTTTTTTTTATTGCCCTTCATGTTTATATTTATGATTTTTTTTATAATAACTTTTCAAATATACAAAATATACACAAATCAAATATGATTGGATTAGCAGCTGTGCCTTAGAGAAACTTGCCCAAAAATACATAAACAGTGGTATGAATGATGGGGTATTCAGCAAATCACATTTTTGGAACAAGGCTTGCCTTAATTAAAAAAGCACAGTAGTTTTACATTGTAATTTCGAGTAATTTTGCTTTAATTCACAATATCGTCTTAACACTTTGTGCAGAAGTAAGTAAATTAACCTCCGGCGACTTGTGCTGACAAAAATAACATTAGGGCTGGTGCCATTGCATTTTTTAAACATCCTATAATGTTCTAAATAATAATAAAAAACATTTTGATACATAATATTAAAAAATATTTGAATAGTATTATATTTTTGTAAATTTTTTTTTTTAAATTACAATAATATTAAACTGTTAAAAAAAATAGATTATTATTAGAAAAAAAATAGTACAAAGTAATTGATAAATACAAAGCTACATTACCAAAAACTTTGTAACCTAATCTACAAAATAGCTAACAATCTTAAAATATAAGTTTTAAATAGGACATATTTTGAACATAAAAAAATACTACAAGCAAGATTATTTCAAAAAGTTACTCACATTTTTGTTGAAAAAAGACTTTTCTTCCTTCCTTCAATTCGTATTTTTATGTACAATGGCGACCACACGCGAATAACAATTACAGCAAACTAAAGCAGCGTGATAGAACTTTCAGACACGTGATAGAACTTGCACGAACTGTGCAATGTAAGCATACAGCGGAAATGAGCCAGACATATTATATAATGACTGACGCCGTTGCATATTCACAACACTCCTGCATGGCATCCGTTAAAACTCCCGTATCTCAGAAAATTAACTTTAAAAAAAATGTTTAATGACATCATACAACGCAGCAGGAACAAATTGAGGAATACTTGGAGGTTATCCGAGCTAATTACCTTTAATTTTCAAAAAATGTACAGCTTTTGCGAAAATGCAACAGCGCCAGTCACAGAAGGCTAAAAATTATAAATAAACACAAATTTATTTTGTGTATGAAAATATGTATCACGACAATTTATGATAAATAGTTGTTCACTATATTTTGAAAACTATGTCTTTGATTGCAGTGGTTGACAATAACAGCTGAGCTATGCAGGTTCATATCCATACCAAACCCATATTCAAATAATTCTAAAACACATCTATTGGAATAGTAATAGTAGTGTTTGTTTATGATAACGTCTGTAGCATTGTGGTTGTTAAGGGTGAGAGTGTCCCAATATGGCCGTAAAAGACTCCAGTTTCCATCCCTCTATCCTCCACTCCTTGAGAGCCACTAAATTTCGTAATGCAATAATTTCAGAGTTTCCAAACGCCTACTTCGTGTTCGTGCTGGGAGCAGCTTCCAAGGTGACGGGGGGTCGATACATTACATCGATACATTAATATCTCACAGCCAGTTTGATATAGAGAGCGTCGACTACGATATCGCTTTATTGAAGGTTAGAAAACGTCTTAAGGCTTCAACTTGGAATACTCGTTGGATTTATTAAGATATATTTTAACTGAACATTAATGGAGATAAAATGATAAGACGTAACATTGATAAAGTATCCTTAGTAGTCGCCGAGACGTCTAAGACGGTTAACGTTGACTAATAGACCGGGGTTTGACTCTTTGCTGGGTGCACAGAGGTATGGAAGTGTTTAAAATGTAACTTTCACTAAAAAATTTTCTAACCTCTCTTCATTTTGATGAAGGTACATTTACTTTAAGATGTCCACCTCATCCATATCACTTGGGTTAAGTCATCAATAGGGTTGGTGTCTACCATCGTAGGGCCGATAGATATTAATTATCATGTATGGAATTCGAACCTACGATTCTGTCCATTGGATTCTGATTGAGGATGAATTCTCACCAGTTTATTCCAGTCTTGTGTACCCCAGCAAAATTCCGCACCTCACCGGTGATTAGCTGGAGATTCGATGTGAGAGATTTATCAGTCAGTATAATCAGGAGGTCCTAGGTGTTTATAATCTAGGTCATATAAAGGTCCGGAAAGAACAACAATTTGAGAACACCATTATATTCCCAGGTTAGCAGCCCCTTCGTGTTCTCCGACAAGATCCAGCCAATCAGATTGCCGACCCAGGATGAGGAATTGATCGAAGGGACCATGGGTACAGTCACAGGTTGGGGAGTCACCAAGGTGAGAGGTAGCGCCGGCTTTCAACTACAATTAGATTCCATAATCCGGTGGACCAGGTCAACAGGATTCTGAACCGGATAGGTGGGCACGCGGATTAACACTGAGCTCATCTAATATAGATTGCCAGTCAAGGTTTGAATCATGGGCAGGTGTTCTAAGGGTGGTTATTCATAAATGGTTTACCACTCTTCCGCCATGCAAATGACGGTATCTTTCTTCTAAATTATACGTTCGTCGTTCCTACCACACTAGCGTAAGTGCGGCTATCCCAGAGATAAAGTGAAATGTATTAGCGAGAAAATTAAATCATGGAGGACTCTAGTTATAATCTAATTGGTACTTAAAGTTGCCTTTAGGCTTGTATTGTATTGTAAAAGTTATCAAATATATATTTTTTAAAGGATTGTTGAAAGTTTATCAAATAAAGTATCGTATATGTAGCCTATAATATACCTGGAGATATCCCTTACATAAAATGACTTTGGTTTGTGTTTTATTTATACAATTGTCGGCGAAATTATGAGGCGTGTATTTAGGACAAGGATAATATCAATATTTAAACATGTATTTTGAATCTCATTAAGTCAATTTTGTAAGACCAATACACGGGTACATAACCAAGAACCTATGGCGTAGCTCAAAAATTCCCCAACTCTTTAGCTACCCGGGTAAGTACTTTATACGTTTACCATCCTCTTAAATATTGAGTGGTTAAATTTACGAAGTTTTCATTTTAAAGAAAGGCACATACATGAATACTGCACAAAAGAGTATTGTAGAATAAATTCAAATACAAATACAACATATCAGTGATTCAATAACAACCCCGTGGTTTTAATCATAGCAAGAAACAGTAGCTTGTGTTCGGACAGAATTAACTCTGTTACAAAGTCGAGGCGAAATGAGAAAGACAGCTTCATGCTTCCTGAAACCTTTACAGTACCCGTTGCTTTGCCTAGAGGTACCATCTTGAGTGTAAGGCAATATTGCAATCAAGTCACTTTTAATGTTACCATGACAACGTGGGACGCCACATTGAGAGCGTCCTATAGTTGGATCAAAACAATTATTTTATCTGGGTGATTAAATAGTTAATAAATAAATTATTGTGCATTTATACTTTCAAATAAGTATTCTTCGCGTGTCAATTTTTACAACAGTAGTATAAATATAATGATCTTACGTCAATGTTGGCTACATTATGCCGGGATCACGATCAACTTAACGTAAACTTAAAGTTAACTAACGTAACTTAACGTAAAGGACCTCCTCGTGTGTTTAAATGGAGGCGATCACGATGCAGTTAACTTAACGTAAGGGATGTCCTGGGAGGTCTTTTACTTTAAGTGAACGTTACTTGAAGGGTATCACGTGATCTAGCCAGCCAATCATTATGCGAGTGACGTCAACAGGGCTATTTAGTAACTCATTTGTTGGTATTATGACCAATGTTTACTCTTTAGCGTAAGTTCTAGTGATCAGACATTGAAACAAAATAATTAAACTAAAATAAGAAAGCTAAATTTATCAAAAAAGTTTTGTAATTGATATTTATATATCGATTGAAATCTATAAACATTCACAGATCATCAGTGTAAAAGTAGTACAAATCCAGAGTCACAGATCATACTCGAGAATCAAGATGTTTGGCTCGAGTTGTTACGTTAAGTTACGTGAATCGTAATCACACATACGTTAAGTTAACTTTAAGTGAACGTTACGTTAAGTTGATCGTGATCCCGGCATTACATCAGGTCATTGGTCATTGCCCCTTGACAAAACCGTACAGGTAAAATTATCTCCATTAATTTATATTTGACCAAACACATAAAAAAAGTAGTTAATGAATGTGTGTGCATTGAATTTAAAGGGCAAGTTTGAAAGTGAATATGAGGGAACAGATTATTGTTACAGTTTCGTCAAGAGCTGGATCGACCCTAAATTTATTTGCATATCCTCTTAAACAGTCACGAAATTCTTTAGGGGGCATAGCCTAGGAACGTATCCCTTCCAGACCATGATACAAATAAAGATACAAATAACGTTTATATTATTGAGTATAAATGGCCGTTCCAAATTTTGATAAGGCTTCAGTAGAAGCCAAACAAAACGTAACACAGGGGATTAAATTCTTATAAAATACCATTACATAACATCCTAATCACACCCACTATTATCAAAAGGTATTTTGTGATCAATAAAGTTTGATGGGACGTCGCGTTCTCACTAAAATATTTCCTGCGGGTACCCGTACCACGTTTTGGTACTTCTCTAAAATATTGCTCTTACGTGTATCTGGCTTCTTGATCTAGTGGTCAGCGTCCATGGATATTGATTTAGAGATCCCGGGTTCATTCCTATGGTCACCATGGTCAGGTTGATTAGGCTTAAGTTAGGATTAATATTTCCACTGGCTTCCCACCTTCATAATCACNTAAGTTCTAGTGATCAGACATTGAAACAAAATAATTAAACTAAAATAAGAAAGCTAAATTTATCAAAAAAGTTTTGTAATTGATATTTATATATCGATTGAAATCTATAAACATTCACAGATCATCAGTGTAAAAGTAGTACAAATCCAGAGTCACAGATCATACTCGAGAATCAAGATGTTTGGCTCGAGTTGTTACGTTAAGTTACGTGAATCGTAATCACACATACGTTAAGTTAACTTTAAGTGAACGTTACGTTAAGTTGATCGTGATCCCGGCATTACATCAGGTCATTGGTCATTGCCCCTTGACAAAACCGTACAGGTAAAATTATCTCCATTAATTTATATTTGACCAAACACATAAAAAAAGTAGTTAATGAATGTGTGTGCATTGAATTTAAAGGGCAAGTTTGAAAGTGAATATGAGGGAACAGATTATTGTTACAGTTTCGTCAAGAGCTGGATCGACCCTAAATTTATTTGCATATCCTCTTAAACAGTCACGAAATTCTTTAGGGGGCATAGCCTAGGAACGTATCCCTTCCAGACCATGATACAAATAAAGATACAAATAACGTTTATATTATTGAGTATAAATGGCCGTTCCAAATTTTGATAAGGCTTCAGTAGAAGCCAAACAAAACGTAACACAGGGGATTAAATTCTTATAAAATACCATTACATAACATCCTAATCACACCCACTATTATCAAAAGGTATTTTGTGATCAATAAAGTTTGATGGGACGTCGCGTTCTCACTAAAATATTTCCTGCGGGTACCCGTACCACGTTTTGGTACTTCTCTAAAATATTGCTCTTACGTGTATCTGGCTTCTTGATCTAGTGGTCAGCGTCCATGGATATTGATTTAGAGATCCCGGGTTCATTCCTATGGTCACCATGGTCAGGTTGATTAGGCTTAAGTTAGGATTAATATTTCCACTGGCTTCCCACCTTCATAATCACTATCATAATTCATCTTAATGCAGATATTACGTGTACACAAACTCAAAGATATAGTCTGGGCAACGTTCTGTTCCCACAGAGTGGCTAAAGGTCTGCAGAAGCATCGACCGAACCAAATACTGCAGCTCTATTGGTCAAATACGTCATACTATATTTTCTATATCATATATTCTAGAGTATATAAATATAGATTATCTGGTTGCAGTATGGTGACAAGGTGGCCAGTCACTTTCTCTTGCAGCTGAGCCTTCCTGTCATGGACGAGCAACAGTGTAACGTCGACTACAAGGTGTTCGGTGGCGTCACACCCAGGATGTTTTGCGCTGGTTACTCACAAGGAGGTGGGGACGTCTGCCAGGTACGGCGAGTGATTTCAGAAGTTTAATATCGTAGCCTCCTTATTTTCATAGATATTGCTTAGATCGATAATTAGTGAGTCTACTTCTTGTATCGAAGACAACGGTTTAAACTCGATCATCTGAACTTTGGTTGTTTTCCTCGTGGTTTTTTAATCAACACGTAGGTGACCTGGGGGTCAAGGAGTAAGGTGTCAGACTTCAGTGCTGAGGGTCCAGGGTTCAATACTCGGTCCCAGCACAGATTTATCTGATTGCCAAACCCTTCCTTCACCTCTGACAAGATGTGTATTAATCACAACTTGTGAATATGAGGAATGCCAGGCCTCTACCGTGGTTCGGATCCCACGTTAAACTGTAGGTCCTCCATTTCATCTCACAATCACCCTACTATTACACATTAGCGTAAGTGCGTATAACCCGAACGGGTAGTAAGACGCGGTGCTAATAATAATGATAATCAACACGTTTTACTTCCTGTCCAGGTTATACGCATATATTATAATGGCTATAATATGGTAGGGATGAAGCAGGAAGTATTTTAGAATCAATCTAACCACATTTGCATGGAAGAAGAGTGGGAAACCATTTAGGAAAATCCACCTCTAGTAAACCCGAACAGAATTTGAACCCTGATTTCTTCGTCATCAGCGAGGCCAGTTTAATACGACAGTGATGCCTTATACCAGGGATGGGCAAACTTAATTACAGGGGAGCCAAATAAAATAGGAAAAAAATTGTGGGCTAAATTGAAGGTAAATTTATTTATATTAAAATTCATTTAATTGGTGTTGGGAGAGAGAGATGTTAGATTAATACTAATAATTTCAATATGACATACTGATGTTAAGTTTAAATAATACTTCCATTAGAAGTTATTGATAGATTATTATAAAATGGTTTAAGAGACCAATACTTAATTTCAGTAATCAAATAAATTTAAATATATATTTTATTGATTTAATTCAGGAAATAAATGATACGATAAGTACACTTTTAACTGTAATTTAAAATAATAAACTTACATAGTAGGCAATGAATTAGTTTAAATACTTTGCGATTGTATTCAAAACATAAATACCATAGTGACTTAGTATGTTTTTAAGCTCGTTCGGAAGATTTTCATGATGGGGTGTGAAATGAGTAAACCTCTGAGTGAAGCTGTGAGTGAACTTCCACAATGTTTTTATAATCCGGGTTCCGCGCAAATGTGGGTACATTTCCTCTACTTTATACTTACTTCATCACACCCCATAAGTATAATAAAATAGGAGTAAGCAAATGACAAAATATTTTGTCTCTGCCGGAAAACAAACCCAGAAATCTTTTATAAAAAAAGATACCTTCACTCTATTCCAGTAGATTAAATGAAGTTGCTTATAGCCACTGTTTAAATTATATTTTTATAAGATGGATGTTCGCTTTTGGCATTATTCTCCCTCATCGTCCTTTTCCTTCGAGTTATATAACTCAAATCAGTGATAGTAAGTACTGGTACTATTCTCTTTCCTCATCCTTTTCCTATTGGTTATATAGCTCAATTTAGTGATTCAGTACTGGAACTATTAGAGCTCCTAATCCTGTTCCCAGCTATCAGATGTTTCCAGTCGTAATTAGAGTCTAGGAGACTAAAAGAAGACGCCATCTCTCTATACCGCGTGAAAATATTGTTTCAGGGCGAGTCGGGAGGACCTTTGATGGCTGACGGAGAACTGGTCGGTATCGTGTCTTGGGGGGTAGACTGCGGCAAGCCCGAGTACCCTGGGGTCTACACCAGGGTCGGTGTACTCAGAGACTGGATACGAGAATACTCTGGCGTCTAGAGCATAAAAACTATAGTTTAATTTTCATAGGAAGGGTCGTTTACAAAATACGAACATATTACTTTACGGATATCAATGGTAACATTTGATTAGAACTAGTGTTATTTTATATATCATCGATCAATAGTAACAGCTGCAGATCATATGGGTCAGTTTCATTGTCAAACTGAGTATGCCTCGTGTGACGCTACACTAAATACAGGACTACACCTACCTAAACTCGAATAAAATGGGCCAGTTTTTCATATGAAACTGGCCCATTTTACTCTGGTCTTGGTATGTGCCGTCGTGCATTTAGTATAGCGCCGCACGAGGTGAAATCACTATGACTATGAAGCTTTCCCTGTGATCTGATATATGAATAAGTAAAAGTAGATCTAGTAACATTTATTGCCGTCAGACTTCCTATGAAAACTAAGTTGTACTAACGGCTGGATTGAAAAACTAAATTTCTTTAGTTAAAAATAAGCCAGTACTATATGACGGGAGTTATGCGTTAAATGGAGTAAAATTTATTAGAAGTGTACATTTTAATTAAAAACTGGTCACAACTTTGATATCTACTGTTGTGTGTACTATAATGTACCAATTAACGATTAGAGATATAAAATCCACAATTTTGTGTTGTTCTTTTACTCCAGGGAGTGCATGAATATTTCTGTATTTGAACAATTATTTGTATCTTTATTTTAAAATAATATTTGTCCACAATGTAAATTTATTATTTCAAGGTTTGTAAAATTGTTGTTTACAAAATTTTGCTGCCTCTTTTTTCCCCTACTATATATGTGTGTGTTTTCGCTCTAATCAAATAAAGAGTTTCCCAAATCCAACTTAATTTAGTTTAAAATAAGCGCATAGAATGAAAAAAGTAGTCTATCAGCCACTAATACTTGTTATGTTGAAATGTTATGTATAGTCAGATGATCATTAAAAGTACCCTATTCTACAATTAAAAAACTATAGCCTGATTTAAATAAGAAAGTAACATTTTTACAATTATAAAATTTACTAGAATCATAAGATATGTACACTGTCAGTTTTTATAAAGTATAGAAATAATTATCTTAGGTATTTAGCGTGCACTTCCTGAACCTAATAATTATATCAGCACATGATAATTTCTATGAGCGAGATCGAAAGGGCCTACCAATTTACGATAAAGGTATTTTCACATACTTCCTGAGTTTTTTACATTGTAACGTTACAAGGGTGTAATGCTACATCGAAGCCACCCATACCCAATGCTGCTGAACAGTCATACTACCCGATCCAAGAAAATATCATCCGATGAATACTACCCGCTCCTTGAAACGTCAGTAAATAGTCAATTCACCTACAATAGTAAGCTTCTCTATTGTAGTTCCTAATATAACCAAGCCATATAAAAACAATATATTTCTATACAATCCCCTTTAAACTTCTATAAGTAATTCTGTTAGCGTACGTACCCTCTGCTATGTTGGCCTGGACAACCAAGAAACCTAGCTGGCTGCAAAACGCCCTAAATCGGCGAGTGGGGCTACTTTGCTGAGTGCACCCGCACTAGATGTGAATACCGGACCGACATGATAGTAACTGGCGAGCGCATTTTTGCTAATCATGAGCGAAGTGGAGATAGACGTAGCTGACCTCTTCCGGATAATCTCTACAATAGTCTACCGGCCTCTGACGTCGCTAACCAATCAATCAGAGAAAATTCAAAATACGATGCAAGAAACCGTTGGCTGTAGCGGCGCGACCAACCAGAGACCTTCACGCTGGATTACCCAAGAATATGGCGTGATTACCACCCCCTTCACGTCACCGACCAAGTAGTGAACTTTCCCCCCTTTTGTGCTACGCAGTTAGATCACTATATAATATGTAACTTTGTAAAATAACAATGACTTTTGGATTCGTCACCATGAGGGACGGACCTCATTATATTACATCGATCATGGACTTTTGAATCCGTCACCATGAGGGCCGGACCTCTGTATAATTCATCAACCAAGGACTTTTGAACCTGCCAGCGTCGAGATGGATCTACGCTATCATATTGTGAGACTTCAAAACTCGTCACCATGAGGGACGGACCTCATTATATTACATCGATCATGGACTTTTGAATCCTTCATCATGAAGGTCGGACCTCTGTATAATTTATCAACCAAGGACTTCTGAACTCTTCACCATGAGGAACGGACCTCTGGATATTACATCAACCAAGGACTTTTGAACCCGTCAGCGTCGAGATGGATCTACGCTATCATATTGTGAAACTTCAAAACTCGTCACCATATTAGACGGACGGTGCTAATTGTTCCATATCGTCTGGAGACGATATCTTGGGACAATGGACTCTGTGAAAGGGAAGTTATCACACAATGTAAATATTCGTCGTTAGGATTTTGG